>JADRCD010212074.1:13048-60488 GCA_019843815.1 Montemys delectorum | reverse complement strand
AAAAAAAAAAAAAAAAAAAAAAAAAAAAAACTCCAACTGTT
The DNA here is from genome assembly GCA_019843815.1 of Montemys delectorum. Lineage (NCBI taxonomy): Eukaryota > Metazoa > Chordata > Mammalia > Rodentia > Muridae > Montemys > Montemys delectorum. The sequence goes on along the minus strand of JADRCD010212074.1, from coordinate 60,447 downwards.
TGTTTCTTTAGGTAGTTACCCTTAGCAGCAAGAGCCCCAAGCAGACAATAAGTGTTCAGTAAAACTTGCTATAGGTCTTAAAGTCTTTTGTTAAAAACCCATCTTTATCTATGCCTATCAATCTCTCTTCTCAGCCTATATGGGTGTCCGTCTCACCTCCTAGGCCTGTGCTGGGACCAGCTGTTTCTCCTTAGTAGAATGAATGCATATTTAAAAAGATAGGTTCCTGAATTCTGAGTGAGCCAAATGTGCATTGGTGCACCATCGACATGTGGCTTGGGGCATGGCTGGAAGGTTTGTAAATTCAGCGGTGGTAGCTCTTCAGAAGGTTGTTTTAGTATTCTTGCCAGGAAAAACCCAAAGTGAAAAAGGCTAGATTTCAAAAACTGTGTTGAGGCAAAAGTTTCTCTCTCTCTCTCTCTCTCTCTCTCTCTCTCTCTCTCTCTCTCTCTCTCTCTCTCTCTCTCCCCCCCCTCTCTCTCTCTTCTCTTTCTCTCTCTGTGTCTCTCTCTCCCTTCTTCCTTCCCCCCCTTCTCCCCCCCCCCCCCCGCCACAATGGTTACATTACATTAACATAGCTTATGTCTGTTATGATCACACAGGGTCAGGCGAAACATGAATGGCCCTTTACCCCTTCATCTTCTTTCAAAATGCACATGGAAAAATTAAGTTAAGTTGCGTGTGATGTCTCTATTATGGGGTCTTCACACTAGGAGACTGAAGCAGCAATATTGCTAAGAGTTTGAGGTCAACCTGAGCTACATAGCGAGCGTCTGGCTACCCCGAGCTACATAACAAGACTCTGTATCAAGAAAAACAAGAAATAAAAATAAAGAGAAAGTGACTAATTCATGCCTGAGCATTTCACAAGTTTCTTTCCTCATAAAGAAGGACCCATTTGGGGAGATTCAGCTGCAGGTGCATAAAAGCCAAGAGAAGGTCAATGACCTGGAGAGCTGGCTTCAGAATGCATCAAGAGGGAGATAAAGAAACTATAAAGAATTGCATTCAATTGGTGTATAAAAAACAACAAACAAACAAACAAACAAACAGAAACCCAAAACCTTAGAGAAGATGACTTTGCAGAAGGCTCCAGGGCCTTGTGTCCAGTTCCTTGCTGGGGGTTTCTTATATGGGGATGGTGTTCTTCACCCTATACAATGACAGAACAGATGTCAATAACCGTCACCACAGGAAGTGGGGTTGGCACACTTGGTAAAGCTGTGCAAGCTTGGGAGCATGAGTTCAAGACCCACCACACATTAGAACAAGTAAACAAACAAGCAAGCAAGCAAGCAAACAAAACTGACAAGACCAAAACCAAAACAAACTGCCACTGCTATCAGCACCATCCCCATCCCCACCACCATCATCACCATCCCCCGACTACCACCACCACCACCAGCACCACAATCACTATAACCTGAACAACCACCAGCACCACCACCACCAAATCAAACAAACAAACAAACAAAACAAGAGCCCACCATGTAAGAAGTACTGAGTGTACCTGCGCCAGCCAGCATGTAATTCCCCTGCTGGTGAGGCAGAGACAGAAGGAGCCCAGGGCCTGCTGACCAATCAGCCTAGCCAAACTGGTGAGTTCTTGGACTTTGTCTCCAAACAAACAAACAAACAAGATGAACAATATCTTGAGAGCTACACCCAGGGTACCTCTATGCCATAACATTCACATGCAAGCTCATGCAAACATATCTTCCCGCCACACACACACACACACACACACACACACACACACACACACACTACCTCAGCCTGTGTGTTTACTTCATACTAAGCACTATCTCATACCATCTCAAGGATAGTGACTTCTCCCCCTCCACACAGAACAGAAACAGTATCCGCTTCACTATTAGACAGATCCTGACACAGTCAGACGGGATCACTTGTTCCTTTAAACTTAACGTGATTGAAACAAAGCAGGTTTAGAGCAAGGGAGACTCATCTTCACTTTCATCAGTTCTGGGTTGTAGGGGAAAGAAAAACAAAACAAAACAAAAAGCAGCCATACACAGTAAATTTGAGACCCATGAGAAAGAAGATCAAGGACTGCCAAAGAACACACTGGAGCAGGGGTGTTTTATGCAGTACACGAAGGAGACAGAGCATGTGTGCTCTTCACCCCCTCTGTCTGTGTTCTTACTAACTACAGGCAGGCTCTAGTTTCTCAGCCAAGAGCTGGAGATGAGGAGTGAGGATTGAAGCAGCCCACGGTTTTGAGCAGGGTAAGGCCGAGGTTTCTGTCTCTTATTGTAGAGACTTCTGCCAATTGTTCCATTACCAAGTTGTGGACGCATCTGAAGATTTAGAGTGGGGGTCTACATGCACATGCGTTAGCCTGTCTGTCTGTCTGTCTGTCTATCTATCTATCTATCTATCTATCTATCTATCTATCTATCTATCTATCTATCTATCCATCCACACACACTGTGCACATGGGAAGTTGGACACGGCCTCCTCTTACTACTTTGAGATGCTTTCTAAGGGATTGCATTGTGGCCAAACCGAGACAAAGTTGATTTGACCGTTCACTGTGGTATAGAGTATGTTCCTGGACCCAAGAGAATCTTAGCTGAATCATCCCTCCCACAGCATCGGTCCACAGTAGGGTCCCACAGCGGGATCCACTGCCCTGCATTTGTACCTAATGTGCTAGATAAGATTCCTTTCAGTGTTCTGAAGCTAGACCAGCTGCTGGAATTTCAGAGTTATTTGCAAAATCCAGCTTTGAGTTCATCATAGCTGTGTGGAATTGTTTTTCCAATGTCTGTCATTCCTGATAAACTTGAATTTTTCTGGAGGTACTTTCTCATTTTTTTTTTATTTACACAGGGGTATATGTGTGTGTGCACATGCATGTACATATTCATGTGTGGGGCATATGGAGGCCAGAGGTTGACTTGGTTTTTTTAATATCAAAAATATCAATATATTTATTTATTTATTTATTTATTTTTCTTTTTTATTAGATATTTTCTTTTTTACATTTCAAATGACATCTCCTCTCCTGGTTACCCTTCCCAAAAAATATCGAAAATAAAAACAAAGACAAAAACAAAAAACAAACCCTGTTTCCTCCTCCTGTACCCCTTCCCTTGCTCACCAACCCACCTTCTACCACTTCCTGGCCATGGCATTCCCTGACATTGGGGCATAAACCTCCACAAGACGAAGGGCCTCTCCTCCCATTGATGACCAACTAGGCGATCTTCTGCTACATATGCAGCTGGAGCTATGAGTCCCACCATGTGTGCTCTTTGGTTGATGGTTTAGTCCCTGGGAGCTCTGAGGGTACTAGTTAGTTCATATTGTTGTTCATCCTAAGGGGCTGCAAACCCTTCAGCTCCTTGGGTCCTTTCTCTAGCTCCTTCATTGGGGACCCCTTGCTCAGTCCAATGGATGGCTGTGAGCCTCTACTTCTGTATTAGTCGGGCACTGACAGAGCCTCTCAGGAGACACTGGACATATACCCAGAAGATGCTCCAACATGTAATAAGGACACATGCTCCACTATGTTCATAGCAGCCTTATTTATAATAGCCAGAAACTGGAAAAAACCCAAATGTCCCTCAAAAGAGGAATGGATACAGAAAATGTGGTACATCTATACAATGGAGTACTACTCATCTATTAAAAACAATGAATTTATGAAATTCTTAGGGAAATGGATGGATCTGGAGAATATCATCCTGAGTGAGGTAATCCAATCACAAAAGAACACACATAACATGCACTCTCTGATAAGTGGATATTAGCCCAGAAGCTCAGAATACCCAAAATACAATCCACAAACCACAAGAAACTCAACAGGGAAGACCAAAGTGTTCATTCCTTCTCAGAAGGGGGAACAAAATACCCATCTAAGGAGTTGTAGAGACAAACTATAGTGCAGAGACTGAAGGAAGGACAATGCAGAGACTACTCCACCTGGGAATCCTTTCCATATTCAATTATCAAACCCAGGTACTATTGTGGATGTCAGCAAGTGCTGGCTGACAGGAACCTGATATAGCTGTCTCCTGAGACAGTTTTTTTTTTAAATTGTTCTCCAGTCTCTGTCTGTCTGTCTGTCTGTCTGTCTATCTGTTTGTCTGTCTGTCATCTGTCTCCCTACCTCTGTCTGTTTGTCTGTCTGTGTCTGTCTATCTGTCTGTCTGTCTGTCTGTCTGTCTCCCTACCTCTGTCTGTTTGTCTGTCTGTGTCTGTCTGTCTGTCTGTCTGTCTGTCTCTGAGGCTAAGTCTCTCACTGCATTTACAGTTAACCACCAAAGCTAGACCCAGTCTATTCAGCTCCTATTCCTCAGTTACAGACTCACAACCAAGACACCTGGCTTTTTAGGTGGGGACTAAGGATTCAATCCCAGGTCCTTGCCCCTGCATAGTATCAAATTCTTTTGTTGCCTGAACTATCTCCCTGGCTTTACCTTCTCCTCGTTTGTCAGTATAGCTTTCTTTCTGAGCCCAAGAACAACCCTTTGTCTGGCCATTGACATCCAAGGGAATGAGTGTTTCTCTGTGGTTTGTTGGCTAGGTCCTTAAAATCTCTCTTGCTAGTATTTCATGCAGCTTCAATAGTCAGAGCCTCCTCCAGATTTCTAGGTAAACACATTAGACAATTTTATTAGACATGGTTTTTGTCTTTTTAGTTATGACTTATGTTTCTGGACTCTTTCTGATTGTACCCATATAAAAGTAGGATTCTGAGACACAGATGGTTATGAGATTGAATGTGAAATGGGCATTAATATTTGATGTCAGCTCAATATATCGCGGTACCTTTCTTCATCTGCCACAGTTGAAGGCTGGTTGGTCCCATCCACAGGAGGGATCCTGATGCTTTACAGTACTAACCCTTATATGGAAGTAAATTGAAAGAAGATCCTGTATATACTTTCGAAATAGCATTTTTATGATTATAAAGTAAGGGATACACCCTATAAACTATGCCAAGTAAAAAGAAAACTATAACAAGCACCAGTCAGTCACAAGCCCATCAGTTACTATTTTTCCCTGCACATTCAGAAGACTATGTGAATTCTTAAATATGTGCTTTATTTTCAAACCTCCTTTCAAACATCCTTTGCAAAAAGGATGATTTTGTGGTATTTATACATAAGACTATTTAAAATGCATGGTTCATGCGCTTATTAAATGTACACTCTCACACCCACCACCATAACCATGATGCAGATCTCCTTCACTGGAGTAGAGAGATGACCCAACAGATAGGAATACTAGTCCTTGCAAAGGACCCAGTTGGTTCATGGCCATCCCTAACTCCAGTTCCAAATGACCTGACGCCCTCTTCTGGCCATGATGGGCACTGCATGCACACAGTGCACAGTCATACACACAGTCACTCATACACATAAAGTAAAAATGAATCAGTCTAAAACGTTCCTCAAATCATTCCCTTTCAAGCCCTGGCATCAAAAAATTATTCCTTTATCTCGTTCATTTTTAGTTTACAGAAATATATCTGATTTTGTGTGTTGACCCTGTGCTTTGCAACATTGCTGAATCTATTTGCATATATGGATATATCTATATTGAAATTTTTGTGGAATTTCCGGGATTTCCTCTATATGGGGTCACACCATCTGTCTTAGTCACTGTTCTTTTGCTGTGATGAGACACCATGACCCAGGCAACTCTTACAAAAGAAAGCATTTAATGGGAGATTTAATTGGGGGCTTGCTTACATTTTCACAGGCCTAGTCTGTGACCATCATGGTAGAAAGCATGGCTGCAGGCAGACTGGCAGCCACAGGGATGAAAGTCTAAATCCTGAGGTTCAGAAAGGCGGACTGGTGTAAGGGAGTGGGAGGTGGGTGGAAGGAGACCTGGCCTATGGTGAGCTTTTGACCTTTCAAATCCCACCAGTGACATATTTCCTTTTACAAGGCCACACTTCCTCCCACAAGGTCACACCTCCTAATCCTCATACAGTTCTTGTCTTGGTGACTAAGGATTGAAATTTTTGAGCCTCTGGGGGCCATTCCCATTCAAACCACCATAGTACCATCCATCTGCAGAGATAGTTTCATGCTTCTAGCTTAGATTTTTCTTTTTTTCATTTCTTTCATTTTTTTCTTGTCTGATTGTTCACGTTGGACTTTACAGCAGGATGTTGAGCAGCAACAATGAATCCTGGGCTCCCTGTGCCTACTCCAGATGTTAGTGGGACCTTTTAGACCTTCACCTCTAAGTGTCACATGCCCAGAGGCTTTCAGTAGATGGCTTCCATCATACTGTTGAAAGTCTCTTTTGTTTTTAGTGTGTGTGTGTGTGTGTGTGTGTGAACTTATTCACTTTACATCCTATTCATTGTCCCCCTCACAGTTACTCATCCCACAATCCTTCTCCCTACCCTCTCTTATCTTCCTCTGAGTAACCAGGGGCCCCCAGTTTATCCTCTTTGGTTGGTGGTTTAGTTTTTGTGAGTCCCCAAGCTTCATCACTATTTGGCTGTGGGTAGTTTTTTTTGTTTGTTTGTTCTGGTTTTGTTTTATTTGTTTGTTTGTGCTTTTTTTGGGTCATAGAAATTTGGCAAAGTGGTATATCTATAGACTTGCAAAAGTAGTCAAAGGTATGAATGTTCACTCTAGGGTGACCATTACAGAGGATCATGATAGCAGCTAAGAGGCATGTAACAATGGGCCTTTTGTTCATAGAATTCAAGGATCTTACTACCATGTTTCCCATTATTCTGAAACCGATATTTGAAGACTGGTTTTTTAAAAAAAATCAAAATATAGTCTCTTATGTCCCTGGCTGGCCTCTAGCTCACTATGTAGCTGAGGATCATTTTCTCCTCCTGTTTTAACCCTCGTAGAACAGGACACACATGAGTACCACACTTTTCAAGGGCATGGGCCACACATGTGTACCACAGTACCCAGTTTATGCAGTGCTTGGAGATTGAACTCAGAGTGTTATGCATGCTAGGAAGACCCTCTACCAATTGTAGGTTTATTCCTGGAATGAACTGTTAGAGACAATCAAGGAACCATGCAGGTGATGACACTTTGCAGGGTTGGGGCCAAGTTGTCTATAGGGTATATACGTTTTTATCTATCTATCTATCTATCTATCTATCTATCTATCTATCTATCTATTTATTAATTATTTATTTATTTAACTTGAGAAGGAAAGAATTTATTTGGCTTACACAGCAACATTGTTGTTCATCATTAGAGGAAGTCAGAACAGGAACCTGGAGGCAAGATCTGATACAGAGGCCATAGAGGGGTGTTGCTTACTGGTTTGCTTCCAATGGCTTGCTATCTTAGAGTTTTACTACTGTGAACAGACACCATGACCAAGGCAACTCTTATAAGGACAATATTTAATTTTGGCTGGCTTACAGGTTCAAAGGTTTCGTCCATTATCATCAGGGCAGAAGCATAGGAGTGTCCAGTCAGGCATGATGCAGGAGGAGCTGAGAGTTCTACATCTTCATCTGAAGGCTGCTAGGAAAAGGCAGGTTCCCACATGCTTAGGAGGAGGGTCTTATTGCCCACCCCTACAGTGGCACACTTTCTCCAACAAGGTCATGCCTATTCCAACAAGGTGTATACATTTTAGATCAGGGTCCAACAGCTGCTGTATGCTCTGGCACAGCCAGGGTTGCAGGTTCAGAATGAAGGTTTAGAAACAGGAGTGAGGCCACTTTTATCCCTTCTTTCTTCAGAGCAAGATTTTTGCTTTCTATTCCCAGAATCTAATAATTTCTTGGCTTGCATGCTTTAACCAATGGGGAAAATGTCTCCATCTAGGAACAAAACAAAAACAAAAACAAACAAGCAAACCAAAACCTGTTTTTTTAGAACTAGAAGTTAAATGACTACTGGACCACATCAATGCTCTCTAGCCACTGGATCAACAGGTAAAGAAAACAGATGACCATGCTGTCTGTGGTGATGGATTCGAACCATTAAGATGCCGGCACTGCCATGATTATTCCTTATGATCAAGACAGTAGGAAATGACGACACAATGAAAACAGTGGTCCACACATTAAAGACTCTTCAAGAATGAAAGGTCACCTACTGGGTAGAGACCCATAATGAAATGCACTGCTCCCATAGTTGTCCATAAGGAATGGGCACATATTCAGTTGTAGAAATAAAGGCTCTAGTTATCATGAGCATTCATCCTCATCTTCTCACACAAACTATGTGAGAGTAGACAGCTCATGACATGCCACACAGCAATGCAGAGAGAGATTGGGAACAAGAGTAGAGGCATGGGATGAGCCCTGCTTGCGATCTCTGGACAGTTCTCTGAGCAACCTCATAGGTAGAGAGGGTCAAAGGGAGCGAGGGACCGCACTGAGAGGAGGCAGAGGAGGACAGAAGTTGAAATGTCTGAGAGACAGAGGAAGGGTACAAAGAGAGTGTTGGCGTTCCACAGAGGGGTGTCAAGGTTCTGTGTGATGCTCACATTTCTTAGTGGGAGAGGGTAATTCCAGGCCTTGCTCCCCCATATTCACTTAGAACGAAAGCCAATAAGCTGTTTCAAATGTAAATATAAATTATGAGCATTTTCCATGTCATTAAATATGCTCGTGAAATATGATTTTAATTACTGCCTATGTTTCCATTGCACACCTGGCTCAGCTGTTTTCTCATTTGGCCAGAGTCTTCGAACTTTGGTTGTGGTGTTGTTTTACTTAAGTTAAAAAAAAAATCATAGGTCAAGAAAAAGAGCAACCATCCCTTAATGGTTTCAGACTTTCCATTTGTGATTGGAAGGACACATATTTGCTTGCTCCTTTTAAAATTATGATTCTTTTATGAGGCTTATTTTGGTTTTCTTTTGACACTAAATTATTTGTCTGGAATTTGTTTTCATATTTTGTATTCTTTTTATACTTATTTCATTTTCTCCACCATGATGAAAAGGAAGAGTATATAATGAACCACTAAGGATCTAAGTCAATTCCCACCCACATTTTCTCCTTCCTTATCTTTTGGAATGTGCTTGCTGATTTATCTTCAGCATTGAGAACTTTGCTGTTCAATGGCTGAAAGCCACTTTGGTAATCATTACTATTGTGTTTTAACCATAGTGAGATGATATTTAGGCACTAACATGTAACATGAATGCAGAGATGTGGGCACATGATAGCTGATGCTTCATGTCTCTTATTCAGAAACATAGGATGACATCTGCCAGATTGAAAGTCTACCTGGGCCAGAAAATATAATTAGTCCCAACTTGTATCCAAGTATGAAATCCACATAAGGTTTTAAAACAACGAGTGTAAAAATTACATTGATAATTTCCATACCATATTAAAATAATAGTTTTACTTATATATTTATATTAAAATATTAACCTTTCCCCTTTTATTGAGGCCTATGCAGATTTGAAATCCTGTGTGGCTCACATTTGTGAATTAGTCTTCTTTGTATTGGATAACACTAATCTACCATCATCTAAGACCAAAAGGAAGTCATTCCTCTTACCCCCTATTCTACGTAAAATGTAGTCACAACAAAAGCTGAAACACGACGGTGACACACACACACACACACACACACACACACAAACGAACCACCATGTGAATGCTGAGAATGGAATTCAGGTCAACTGGAAGGGCAGTAAGTGTTCTAGCTGCCATCCAAATTTCTGAATTGTTGTAAAAAAAAGTGATAACTAGTTAAATGTGTGTGTGTGTGTGTGTGTGTTTTATACATTTGTAAATTGGCATAGACATCACTGGTTTTTGTTTTGTTGTTTTTAAAACTTCAAAGTGGGATTTCTTTGCTTTTGGCTTCTTCTAGGGTGTTCTGTTGTAACCCTCACCCCCAACTTTTGATCAAACCAAAATACTATGAATCTTCTGTGTCATTTAACTTTAAAGTGTCTTCATGAGTGGCTCGATAAGATTTTCTAGGCACAGTGAAAAGATGGGATTGTTCTAAATACAAAGCAATATTTATTTTAACTATTTGAATTTTTATATTGCTGATAATTTTGGCTTTATTTTATTTTATTTTTTCTAGAACACTGCATTGGTGGGCCAAGGTCCCTAAAGTGTTGCTTGTGCAGAGAAGGGTATCTGTTGTTAAGAACTTAGAGCAGAAGACCTTGTGACTGTGACCTGAATCATGCTGTAGGATTTTGGCTTCTGGAGGAAATGTCGTCTTGATGTTTTTTGAGTTGCCGCACCAGTTCACACTCCCTTCAGCCTAAGTGTTCCCCAGTCCTCACAACCAGGCCACTGGTTATTGTCACTTGCTAACAAATTGTTAGTTATTCTGCAGGAGTAAGACAGAAGAAAGCTCCAAGTCATTAAAGATTTCATCTGGGCTAAGATAAAATATCAAAGACTCAATATGTGTTTCCCTCATGACTAAAAAGTTTGAACAATGAAAGACATTTCGCAGCCCTTTGCATTGTTTTTAAGGCATGTTTAGTCCCATGCTCCATTTTAAAAATTGGTTTTTCTTTTTTTAATGTTTTGGTTTTTTTTTAATTCTTTGTATATTCTAGATACTTAGCCAGCAGTCAGCTGCACAGCTGGTAAAATGTTTTCCCTTCCTTTTAGAGGATGCCTCTTCACTCAGATAAGTGTCCTTCATTATACAGGAGACCCTTTGAAGCTCACGAGGTACCATTTTCAACGATTGGTCTTAATGCCTGTCCTACTGACGGCCCTGCTCAAAAAGTCCTTTCCAGTGTCGGTCAGTTCAAGCATAGCCCTTACTTTTTCCTCTATCAAACACAAGGTATCATGTCTTACGTTGAAGTCCTTGATCCATTTCTTGTTGCATTTCACACAGGCTGAGAGACAAGGATCTAACTTCATTCTTCTTTTCTACACACAGCGGACTAATCCACCCTGAAATGGGCATCTGTATTATACACTCTCTTTCCCCAAGGCCAAGGGATTGGCATTGCAGAAGAAAGGGTAGAAGGTTGTAAGAGCCATGGGCAGCTGATGGATAGAAAGGAACACTGTTTTCTACATGAGACCAGACAGTGTTTCATATGAATCCAGTGGTTGTGACAGAATGTACAAGACCTTCATAAGCTCAAGACAGACACAATCCCAGCCTGGAGACAGGAGGTGGACATCAAGGCCCACCCCTAGTTGAGGAGCTATTGATAGCTTTTGGAAGACGAAGGCCGGGTTCTTTAAGGATGCTGCTCCAGGTAGATCAGCTGAAATCCAAGGAAGGCCATATACACAGGAGTACATGGAGACTACAAACTTGAATCCATAGACTTTTCAAAAGACATTCTGTTGGGTGGATATGGAAGGGAGGTGGATCTGAGAGAAATTGTTGTGGGGGAAGAGGTTATGTGATCCAAATACACTGCATGAAATCCTCAAAGAATTAATTGAAAGGTAACTAGGACACGGATTGTGATTAAGGGGGAAGGCTTAGATGAAAAATGTAACAATTCTCTTTTTTCTCAAATACCTGCATGACTGGACAGAGATGAAAACTAAGGTGTATTTTTAGAAAGCAATTTGTACACCTAGCAGGTTAGGGAAAAGCTGCAGAACATGTGGGCTGTGGTTTTATTTTTCTTAAGATTATTCAGGAAATGGAAAATAATGGAAAAATCACACCCCTCAAGTTGCAGTAACTCAAAACGTTCACTCTTGGTCTACAAGGGACTGAATAAGAACTTTTATTCTTGGAATGACATAGAGACCCTCATGTCTTACAAGAACCACTAAACTTTTTTCTTCTTAACTCTCCCTCTAATGAGAAAGAGGACCTTGGATTTAGACTGATTTGATTTGGGCACAAGTTCTATCAGTCTTTGTAGTAACAGGATCATTTCTACCTGTAGAAGGGATGAAGTTGGAAATAGTTATGAATCATGAAATTCATTTGCTCGATCATATATAATTATCACAATATTTTCTAAACTTTTGAAATGATAAACATTTCCTTTTGCTTGTTTATCACAACTTTATTAGAAATAAAAATAGAGTATCAGGACTAGGTAGAAAAATATTTTCCTACTGCTTTGGAGCCCCAATTTGACCCACATGATGAAATTAAGATTACAAAAACAGTAACATCTATTTTAAAACAAGGATATAATTTTAATCTTTCAAAGTGGCCTTGGATTTTGAAGCAAAACTCAGTCCAGTTCTAATTTCAATTGAGAAAATACAACTCAATTAGGAAAAGCCTCAGAGGGAGGTGTGAAATAATTGGAAGTTTGAAATAACAAATCAAGTCCTGAAGGCAATGCAAAGACTTGGTCTTTAGCAAGACCACAAATTATCAAGGTATCAAAATAGCAGCTCAGGTCTCTAAAAATCTGTTTAAGATGAAAATAAGCTTAAATATGAAGCCTTACAGAGTAACACCCCCCACCCCAGTAAAAAAGGGTTGCAACTTGAAAACTAATTGCCCTCATTCATAAGTTAAATGACTAGGCAATCAAACACATCTACAGCCAAGAGCTCCAATTTTTAACAAGAAGTAAAGCCTCATCTTCTTGATATTGCCATTGTAAGCAAGTCTCTTACCTGTGGCCATACTTTGTTATTTGTATGTTAAATATGTAGATTGTTTCTATGCAAAGACATGGGATATTATTACAACTCTACTTAGGCTCAACAATCTGGATTATTGCCTTTACCAATTTAAACTCCAGATAAATGTTTTAAAACAATTTACTGAGATGATTAACAATGTTATTTTTTTTAAATTAACACAAATGACAATTGTCATGGTTAGTATTTATATATGGGCCTATTATACACATAGGTGGTCTTTAAATCTATATAGTTAGAATAAAAAATCATTTAGAACTGTGTATGGGTTACATGATTGTGATCTCAGCCCTGGAGAGGCTGAAGCAGGGAGATCGTGAGTTCCATTTCCAACTGGGTTACTTAGTGAATTTTCGGCAAACCTAGCACACCTGAAGAGAAATAGGTTCCTACCAAAAATGTTGTGCATATTTGGCCACCTCAATTCTTTTCTAAACAGGGGGATTCCAAAATAAGTACAAAGAATCAGAGAGAAGCAAGACTCACTTGGCCTGCAGGTAGATTTTACGTTGAAGTTGGTTCAAATGCACATGAGGAAGGACAGAGTTCCTCCTCATCTCCGAAGGAAGATCTGATAGTCCCTATACCTCTGTACCACCACACAACTTGACATGTACCCCTAGGCTTTGCTCACAGCAAAAACATGCCAGCTTCATTGGAAAGTCTACTGTGAGCTACACAGTATAAAGCAGAAAAGAGAAGTCCATTTGCCACTTGCAAGGTAGACTCTGAACTGCTTTGTATAATGAAAAAAAAAAGACTGGAGAAATACTGGTGTTCCTGGGAGAGGATTGAAAGGAACCAGGACCCTTGGTATCTTATAGCAGAATGCATCTTGAAAGATTAAAATTTGAACATATACTGGTATAAACCAACATGGATAAAACCACACATCATTTGTCAATCGCAATAGAGTGTGAAGAACTATTGGGTTGTTTTCTTTTATAATATCCCTGAATAATTTCTCTATATAGTTCATATGAACATGGCATTGGAGTTTGTTATAAAAGCCAGTTATATCCACTGACTGCTGTTCTCTTTGGGGCTATCATGATTTAGATGTAGGATTCAAGGCTTAACAAATTTTTACCATTTACCAGAATGTCAATCACTTGTATTATGAATTGCCTCTGTTCACACAGAATATACAGATGAGTCTGAGACCCATCCACACTTGGCAGTTTACTTAGAAAACTCTTCCCTGTTAACAAGGACAGATGGCCTCTTAGCTCTGGAGAACACTGGGTTCTGTCTATACACAAATGCCAGAACACAGATAGCAGTCTGGCTTTTTCTGAGGTCAAACAAAACCTCTGTTGACAATCGACTTAAGTGTGATGAGCCTCAGTTGAAAACTTGAGAAAAAGACCATTTAGTGGCCAAGTGACGAAGTGTGTTTCCCAATAACAGTGCTCACTGTAAACACTTGAACATGACACTGGAAATTCAGCCATGACTACAGTAGTGACCTTGGATGCTTTCCTTGCTTGTGAGCTTGTCTGACCACTAAATGATTGATGAGAAGGCTCAGTGGATGAGAGCGCTGACTCACTGAGATGTGCAAAATGCACATTTCCTTATTTTTCAATGTAAACTACCAACGTATGGTCAGTTCACTTAAAGAGCATGGTAATATGAGTCTTTGTTAGTGTTTCTCTAGTTTAGTTCCCTTCTCTTTCCTCCTGGAACAGCTAACCCTAATGAAACTTGACATCTTGGTGCTAAAATATGTTAACTCCCCTTCTCTGCCCCTATTGTGCATTGAAACGGTATACCAACTCACTGCTAAATCACAGATCTCTAATGTGTGGGGCTTCTTAGTTATTAAAGAGATGATTGGAGAACCAAGATTATTTCTTTACTTATTGAAATATAGAGCAATAAAATCAGATGCACAAATGCAAGGAAGATTAGAATTGATAGTTAATGTTAGGAGGGGATGCTGTGGCGTGGGTGTTCCCGATGCTACTTTCAGGCTAATGTATTTTATAGCTGTTTTAGATTGCTCATGGATCATGACTGAAGGTGCCCAGAGAAGACAACTGTCTTGTGCCAGGTCATGAAGGGCATCCCACATCCATTACAATGCAAACTGGGCAGTATAAGGATCTGACCACTCTGAAGGTCCTTCTTTGCTCTAGAACTTTCTTTGGGATCAGCTGGGCTGTATACTGAGTTTCCTGCTTTTTAACACAGCTTCCTACTTGTTTCTTGCTCCTTGGACTCTTTCAGAGATGTTGGGCCCCCAGGGCTTCCCAGTTAATATGCTATGTGCAGATCTCTGTTCCAACGTCTGTATCCTAGAACTGAGTGAAGTCTGGAGTGAGAGGGCATTTAGAAGAGGAACCATCCTTCTAAATGGTGACATGCAACACCCAGTGTGGAAAGACAGCCTTAATAGATCTAGTCTCATGTTCCTACCCTCTTTTTGAAAACAGCATATGGATAATTTTTACAAACATCTCTTAAAGATGGAGTGTCTTAAACATTACATTGAAGCTGAGAGGAGCTAGTTGTCATTGTCCCAGGGCAATTATGTGGCACCAACAATGCTATCTAGTACCCGGATACCTGGTAAAGAAGCAGGGGCTTCCGTCTTCCTCAGGGGTAACATTATCTAGCAAAGGATCTGGCCCTCCAGAAAAGTCCTGTAATTGGGAAATTTAAGAGAATTATACCATGACTAGAGGTCTATGGTTTGCAGCTATTGAGAAATGCTAGCATATTTCTTAAGGAAACAGCAGCACTGTTATGTCTGGAGTCACCTAGACGTGTTGTTATCGGCCATCTTACTTGCAAGCTCTGAGTATCCAACAATCTCTTCTGCTCCCATGTCGGTTACCATAAAAACCACATGTGTGAGGACAGTAAACAAACTAGATGTGTCAAAGAACTACTTATCTATGATAGGAATGAACATTGGAAATAGGGCAGTCTAATCCCTGTGTGTTCACAAAAAGCATATTGCTTGGCACTTCTCCTCTGTGTCAGGTATGTAGGATAGGGTACTCAGAGGCAAGTTTAGTGGTTACCAGTATAGATGGTATGTCCTGTATCTTTTCCAGATGACCATGTGTTCTTATGTTGTTCATGTGCTATAAAAGCTACAGTTGAGAACTGAGGACATGGCTCAGTCTGTAAAGTTGTTAATGTGCAAGTATGAAGACCTGGATGGACTACCCAGCAGCCACGTAAAAACCTGAGCACATTGCATATCCATAGAGTCCCAACATTGGGGGCAGAGAGAAGCAGAAGACGTCATAGGACTTGTTGGCCGAATAGGTTTGCTTAGTCAGTAAACCCCAGGTTCATTGAGAGACCCCAGGAGGAGTGATAGAGGAAGAAGCCTAGCTTTGACTTTGTCCTCACACTTACCATGTACAGGTGCAAGCATGTGGATATATACACATGAATACATCCCATTCCCAAAGCACACAAACTTCAGGTAAATGTTCTATAAGATACTGAAAGAATGGCCCTAAGGCATGCTCATTCACTGCTATGGTACTTTGTGGATCTATTTACCTGTGACTCACTAGGATAAACTGTCTGGGATAAGATATATAGCATAAACTGCTGTTCCTTCTCCCCTCCTTCCTATAACTATGACAGGCTTTGAGATAGCACTCCACTTCTGCTTATATGCAGAGAAGTAGTCCTCTGTGTAATTCTTGATGGTTTTTCTAGGAAGTTAGCAATTTTAGACTCAAAAATTAGATTTAGTTACTCCATTTTTCATGAGAGTTTGGGGGATATCAGCATTTCACCACTTTTAAGGGGTGATGACCAAGAAGTCTGCAGAAAATAAGCTTTATTACATCTATGGTAATGAGGCTTGCCATTCTGAGCCTCTAATAATTCCTGTGGGTGTCTCAGGGAGTCAGAGCCAAAGCAGCCCCAACCATGGTTTCTCTGACAGTCCAAAGATTTTGCAGACATTGATTTCCCATGGCTATGATACTGGTGTGGGGTTAGTGTTTCCTTCACAACTTTCTTGGTTTCCCTTAGGAACATTCAGTGGGTTTCTCTGACAAATTCACAGTCTTGAATAGATGTGTGATTACAAGATAAAATCTTTGACAAGTCTTCCTCCTCGACCTAAGGTTTCAACCCCAGCTTTGTAACTAAAGCTGCAGTCTAAAGACAGAGGCTTTATGGTTGAGTTATCTAAAGAAAATCTGTCTATCAAATGATAATTCAAAATACTATATATTTTGTAGAGAAAAAAAAGTACATAGCCACTCTATATATTATTACTTAGATCTAGAGAAATAATGGACAATTTCACTATGTATTTGTAGGTGTGAACCACTTCAAAGACATTTTCTGGACTTGGGAGATGGCTTGGTGCACAAAGCACTTGCTATGCAAGTGTGGGAAACTGAGTTTAGATCCCCAGAGCCCACTGAAAACCTGATGCAAGAGAACATATCTGCACACCCAGGACTGTAGTGCCGAGGTGAGAGATGGAGATAGAGGAATTCTTGAAAGTTCATGGACCAGCCAGACTGGAGGATGCAATGATGGACAAGAGGCCCTGTCTCAAACAAAGTGGAAGGTTAATTACCAATATCTGATGCTGTCTTCTATAACTCTAATTTCTTCAAAGTCTACTTTTAATGATGGTTCTTAAGCATTTTAACCTCCCTTCTATCCCATCATCTACCAGAGGAAGTGGGGAAGAAAAGATATGGGGGAAGTAGAGCTGTTTAGAAATGGTTCCTTGGAGCAAATCCTATCTGTGTTTTCGGGAAATCAGAAGTTCAGTTCACGGTCAGCAGTGGCAGCTTAACCTGCTCACAAACACTTCACGAATATTTCAGCAGTCTAATTTGGTAGAGTCAAGACAGCAAACAGGAATCAGCAATTATGGTACTACCTAGCAGAGACAGCCAGGCCTCAGCCTCTGCCTCTTCATGAGTCAGCAGGAGGGACCAGGGCCAACAGGAAGGACAAGGAAAGTTCTAGGTTGTACCTCTCTCAGCAAAGTGAATATCAGTGAAGACTAATAAGCACTACACGAGTAGCTCTACAAGCAAGCCAAGTTCAGCGTCTGTTGAGTCCTATTCATACTCCCTTTAAACATCACGTGGCCTTCAGGGTTCCTGCCTTTCCATGTGTCTTGCATCAGCATGTGAGTCTGTCTCAGCTGACAACACTTTGCTAATTGACCCAAGTCCTCAGAAATGGCAAGAAACCACAGCACACCACCAGAAGTTTGTTTTTTTTTGGGGGGGGGGGAGGAGGTGCAGTTCTCTCCATGGAGTCCCAACAAATGGAGCTTAGCTACGCAATGTAAGGCAGACCAATACATGCATGTCATAAGGGAAAAATCCTTCATCATGTGTCCTTTCACATGCTTGCTTTAGCAGAACATCCTTCCATCTTTGTTTGCTTCAGCAAAGCATTCCTTCATGTTTTTGCCTCAGCACAACACCATCCACCATCCATCACAACTGATTTCCCCGAAGAACCCTTAAGTTTCCACTTCAGTCTTCTGACTTCCATATATGTGACAGGGACACACATATCACAGACACACATGAAAACACTGAGGAGAAGGGGAAAGAGGTGCGTGTGTGTGTGTGTGTGTGTGTGTGTGTGTGTGTGTATGTGTGTGTGTGTATGTGTGTGTGTGTGTGTGTGTGTGTGAGAGAGAGAGAGAGAGAGAGAGAGAGAGAGAGAGACAAAGACAGAGAGAGACAGAGATAGAGAGACAGACAGAGAGACACACACAGAAACAGACAGAGACTGTTTGTGTATTATTCTGTTTTTACTATGATAAGTACTAGTGTAAGTTAAATAATCCCTCATGGATAACAAGGATATATAATTCCCGATTATTACTGATAGGGAATATATGTTTCACCACTGTTCGGGTTCCATTTGGTCAACAAGAGTCAGAGTCAAGAGAACCTCAGAAGACATGTGGTTTCCTCCTGTAGTGTTCAGTTTGCTTTCTGTGGCCGTGTTAAAACATTAACTAAAAGCATATCAAAGAGGACAGGATTAATTTGGTTGCTGTCCATCATCAGAGGAAACTGAGGCAGAAACCTGGAAGCAGGAACTGAAAGCACTGACCACAGAGGAAATACTATTGACTGACTTGATCAGCTACCTCCCTTATATAATCCAAGGCTATGTGCTAAGGGATGGCACTACCGACGGTGGGTCAGATATTCCCATACCTACCACGAGTCAAGAAATGCTCCACTGGCATACCCACAGGACAATCTGATGGAGGCAGTCCTCTACTGTGATTCCTTCTTCTTAGGTATCTCTAGTTTGAGTCAAGTTCATAAGAACTGACAGGTAGGTAGTTCTAACGAACAAGAAGTACACCGAGGTAGTTCTTGAAGACTTATCATATTGAGTAAACCAATTTTTAATAGCTGAGCATTGTTTGCTTTCAGTGAGTAATAGCCAGTGGTGTGCCATCTGGCGACATTAAGGATAATTTAATGATTGTCATCATAGCAACCAGATACTGCTTTAATAACTCAGGATTGTTCACTAAAGACATTTATATGCCTTGCAGTTTCCTTTCGAGAGGAAAGAAACTTTTCTATAGAACCGTCAACTGATACACAGTACTAACCTCATTTGTTATTTCTCTGTTGTTTGTTTGTGTGCACATGAGTAGAAGAGCTAGTTGAAATGGCAGATCTCAGGGCTCCAACCCTGTCCACTCAGACAGAAAGGTTCATGGCATCTATGCGTTTAACAAGCACCAACCCAGAATATAAAGTTTGGAAACAGAATTAGATTGGCTGAGATTAAATTCCAGGATCTGTGTTTGGTGGAAAGCTCATGGAAGAAGAAGGTGTATGTCTTGGTATGACATGAAAGTTTTGATTAGAGTGGATGTGTGAAAGGAAAGATGGAGGCCAACAAACGCCTTGGCCTGCAGAAACTGTTGGAAAAGGGAGTATTTTCCTATGGCCAGGTTGAGCTTCACTTTCTTAGTGTTTTTTTTTTTCTTGCGTGGGTCAGTAAAAAAAAAAGATTGTGTAATATTTCTTCTCATAATTCTCATACAGGAATGTTAGACTTACTTAGTAGAAAGGGATTTATGAAGGTTGGGGAAATGTGTTAGATGTGAGTGAGCACATGTTTGAAATTTGACTCTGAGACCCTGGAGATTTCCTTCAAACAAAGAAGACTCATCTATTTGGGACTGTTTAGATTAAGGCTCCCTGCTTCCATAGGGGCTGGAGGGAGGGATTTCTACAACTCCAGGGATGTTTTCTGCTCTGTCTCCATAATACTACATGAGTAATTTGTCTTTGTGTTAGTTAGATCTTGCTGATGTTATGTCTGTATTTCCATCTCTGCAGTCATTTTCCTTCACTATAGACCCTGATCCATGCATCAATAAGATATTTGGGCTTCACTTTTGCCAAGCTATTTTGGGAATTTATTTGTCTGTGATTAAAAATGATAATAATCTATACAGGGTAAGTACCTTGAACTTAAGTTACACTAGCTCAAATAATTGCAAGGAAGGTGAGTATGTAGAGAGATGGGGGAGGAGAAGAGAGGGAGGGAGAGTGAGAGAAAAAAGAGAGAGAGGATGGAAGGAAGGAGGAAGGAACAAAGGGAGGGATGGAAAGAAAGAGGAGGAGGAGGAAGAAGAGGAGGAAGAAGAAGAAGAAGAAGAGAAGGAGGAAGAAGAAAAAGAAGAGAAAGAAGAAGAAGAAGAAGAAGAAGAAGAAGAAGAAGAAGAAGAAGAAGAAGGAGGAGGAGGAGGAGGAGGAGGAGGAGGAGGAGGAGGAGGAGGAGGAGGAGGAGGAGGAAAAGAAGAAGAAGAAGGAGAAGGAGAAGGAATGAGAAGGAAAAGAAGAAATAGTCCAGAACTTTATATCATAACCTCTTTTCATATAGCCTAGAATATATTTTACTCATTCTAATTCTTTCAGGGTATAGTGTCTTAAGGCATCCTCTAATTTTCTTCTCATAGTGTATTTTTACTGTGATTATTTTAGTACCATTGTATAACTCACATCTATCCAAGCATTTGAATCTTACAAGACAGCATGTCTAAATTAGTGGAGATTTCTTATTAAGTTCAAATTACCACAATAGCTTCTTAGACCTCTAGCTGATATATGATGCTTTTTGTGGGGGGGGGGGTAGGACTCAAGCTACAAAATATATAGAACTTTTACATATTTACACTGTTCTTCTTATGCTACAATACTAGTGTTGAGCAACCCAGCATTGAGAGCAAAGTTACACACTTATTTGTGAATCTGAATGTTGATAACTGACCTATGACACAAACGTTCCTATGATGGTTTCAGAGGTAGCCCAGTTGGTACAGAGCTTGTCTAAATTGTCTAAAGTATCTAAAGTACAAGGCATTAGATTCAAGACTCCGCATCTCATAAACTGTGTGTGAGACAGAGAGAGGGTGCGAAGAAGATAGGGAGGTGGTATAGGATGATCAAAGTCAAAAGTCATCTTTGGTAGCATAGCAAGTTCAAAGCCAACCTGGGATAAAAGTAAGAATATTACGCCATTCACTAGTGACACCCAATCATGGCTAAAATTTGAACATGTCAACTTCGTCATTTTGCTTCTAAGATGAGCAGTAATGTTAAGACTTTTTCATGGGGCTGTTTTAAGGGTGGAATGTACTGTGGTGTGTTAAATTGTAATCGATGGGTTGTGAAAGTAAATCAAGGGCTATTAATAGTTTAGAATTAATCACAATATCAATTCACTGCTCTATAAATGTTAGTTGAAGCTATACTGATTAGCATTTCTTAGAGGGCTGTTTGATATTGTGCTATGCATTTCCCTAAAATCTAAGACTTCAGAGTGCTATCCTTTTATGTTTTTGTAATGTATTCAGAACTGAGATTACTTTTAACCCGGTGATGAAGTTTTTGTGCCCATGTGTCATTTTATCTACTTAGGGAATGTATGAAAAATGATCCCTGCTGTTTCATACTCTGGAAATTCGGAGGTAAGTTTGCCTGTTTGGGAAGGTTGTTCTATCAGAAATTGAAGCCTTAAATTTGAAACATCTGGCTTTGAACTCATTAGTATTTAAGATGCAACTAATGATCTCTTCACCTCTTAATGTCTGTGCTTGCAAGAGAAAACGAGGGGAAGAAAGTCTCAAGGAAAAATATTGATCGCCCTTCAACAAACCCTGTTGGAACTCACCGTTATAGGCCTTGTTATTTTTAAGTGTCTGGATTTTCTTTATGAATTCATTAAAAAATATTTTAGCGGCTCTGGTGGCCTAGTATCTCATTCCAACATAAACTTACCACAGGAGAACACATACTGCCTGGCTCACCTTTTCATTTCATGGCTTAATAATAATGACAAATTACAGGTGCTGAAGTGACGTGAGATCAGTTGCATAACTGATTCAATGTTCAAATATTCTCTTTGCTCAGAAGTTCTTCACCATAAGTTTTAAAAGCTGCATTTACTTTTATTTTGTGCGTATGAGTGTTTTGCCTGCATGTAGGTATGTGCACATGTAAATGCAGTACCACAGAAGTTGGAAAAGGTGTCAGAGACCCTGGAGCTGGAGGTATGGATGGTTGTAAGCCACTGTATTAGTGCTCTGGGAAAGTACCTAAGGCTCTTAACTGCTGAGCCATCACTCTCCCCCTTGCTCAGAACTTCTAATTATATATGTCCAGTCTCTTGTAATTGGAAGTTTGTGTCTGGCATGCTGGAATTCCATTTCAGAAGCCTGAAACTGATGTACCCTTTAACAATTGCTGGCAACTTAGACCTGTCTTCTTGCTTTATTCTCAAGTTGAGAGCATGAGTTATGTCTCTATTTTTTGATTTACATTGTGCAGAAGCCTCACTTGCTATGAAGAAAAAAATGTTTCTTCTAATTTAGATTCATCTAGGTCTCTTGATTGTTCCCAATATGAGCTATTTTTTCATCCATCATAGCTCACTGTAAGACCCTTGGAATATGAAATATTCACCCACTATTTTCAAGTTTATTTTTCAATTATTCTTCCAGAGTGTATATGAATCCATAGTATAAAATGTACCTTGTACTTGCTGATTTTCATAAAGCCATTTATTAAGTTGCTGACACTTCATTAATAGGCTTCCTTTGAAAGTCCTAAGAATGTGAGCTCAAAGCGTTGTTAATGAATACTATGTCAGTTTCTCTTTTCTCATTTGAATGCTTCCCCTACCATGTCTTATTTGTATTGGCCAAAAATCAAATATAGTATTGAACAGACATAGTTGGAAGTGAGAGCCCTGCCTGGTTACTGAAGTTAGATCAAAACAGTATTTTATCATTAAGTCTGACAGCAGATGATGTTCTGCAGACGTCTCTGTGAAACAGACAAAGCTTCTACTTATTGCTATGCTAGTCCACTGAGCATTTCACGTCTATCATGAGGCTGGAGAGATGGCTCAGTGATCCAGACCACTTGCAGTTCTTACAGAGCACTATACTTGAGTTCCCAGGACCTGGATGATAGATCACAACTACCTGTAACCCAGTCTACTGCAGTGTCAGGCAGACTACTTAGAACAAGGTCACAATGTCAAGGCTCACTATACACTGTGCCAAGGCTGAGATAATCAATAACTATGTTCCCACTGCCAGGTTGGTGGGTCAAATTGAGAGCAGATTAGTGTTAAAGTGGATAGCAATATCACAAAAGGGAAAGGCACTGATCTTTAATTCAAGCAACCATAGTTTAAGTCCTGATTCAGTGACTTATTATTGTACATGTAATTTGTACCTCTTCTTTCTTGGAAAAAGAACTTGGGTCCTTCTACATCTGTTTCCTTATTTTAAACTTGGGCTATGTCTTACTTATCCTTGTTGCTGGAAATATGTACAAACACACCTGCAGGAAGAGGAGATTTTTTGGGCACAGAGTTAAGGGCACACAGCTTTAGGTACAGTCCACTGTGGAACTTGAATCATCTGATCATATTGCATACATAACCAGGAAAAAGAGATAAAAGAATAGTTCTATTCACCTCATGTTCTCTCTTTTTAAAAAATGCAGTAAAGAATTCCAGCCTAGGGAATGGTGCCACTCTCAGTGGACATGCAGATCTTTCTACCGTGACTAACCTATTGAGATAGTTCTTCACAGGTATCAACAGGTCCTTTGCATATGACTTTGTGTGTGTGTGTGTGTGTGTGTGTGTGTGTGTGTGTGTAGGGGGGTGTTGGGGTGGGAGTCCTAGATTTGTTGTTTTTTGATTTCCTAATTTTTAAGTTCATTCATTGTATTCAAGATTTGTATTTCCTGTGGAGAATGATTGGTTGAGGGATGCTGATGATGGACTCCAGAGCCTGGGACATACTGGATAATCACTTTATCACTGACTTATTCCTTAGATGCCTCCTCTTTGTCCTTTTGTTTGTCAGAGACAGGATCTTACACTGAAGCCTACTATGGCCTAGAATTCATTATGTAGCCCAGGCTGGCATCAACCTTCTGTAATACTCCTGCCTCTTGGCAAGGTTGGGGTTATAAATGTAGGCCAGCACACATGGATAAGTCAAAATGACTTTTAAAACTCTCTTCTCTCTCTGTCTCTCTATCTTTCTCTGTCTATGTCTGTCTCTCCCTGTATGTGTATACATGTGTGGTATATGCATGCCTATGTATTGTATGGATCTGTTTGTACATGTCCTTGTGCTTCGTGATGCCTATCATGCATCTCTGGATTCTGTTTTTTCCATATGTGTCCTTTGCTGTGTCCTCCACATTGTGACAATCTTCTTTCAAGGAATCAAGAATGCCAGCACACTGCTTGCAAGCAGTTCTTCCATGTTCCACCTCCCAGTCTCTGCACCACTGTTGCTAAAT
Organism: Montemys delectorum; assembly: GCA_019843815.1. NCBI lineage: Eukaryota > Metazoa > Chordata > Mammalia > Rodentia > Muridae > Montemys > Montemys delectorum. The sequence goes on along the minus strand of JADRCD010212074.1, from coordinate 36,060 downwards.
TGTCTTTATTTCACCATTTTACAGGCTGCCAAAGACGAAAGCAATCAAAACCCATAAATCTTGAAATGCTTCCATTAACCAATCAGGAGCTGTCGTTGCTCTTACAGCTGCTCTAAGAGGGGGCATTTTTGGTAGCTTAAACTAAATTCTTATGTATCTGTCCACCGGGGATAGATGCGCTTTACCCCATTAAAAGGGTTTCCAGCTCTGCACTTAGTTGCAGAAATGAGTCTAAGGGTGCAAAAAACTCCTTTCTGCACCTTTCAAAATTTAAAACAGGTTTGGCAATGTTCTTGTTCCGTCTTGAAAGTTCTAGAAGTTGATTGTGCTTACATACCTCAAACCCAGCAAAGGAGAAACAAGCTTTGAAGTTTCATACTTGGAGACAATTGGAGGAACCAGGAGAGAATTTGTAGCCATCTGAATGCATCAGGCAACACTGAGATGGGGGTGGGGGGAAGCAATGACTGACACATGTCAGTGAGTGCTTCTCTCCCAATCTATAGCGCAGACTTTGACATTTAAATTGCAGGCAGCCCTGGGTCCGTTTCAGGAGCTGCCTGTGGTTGAATGCAGTTCTGATCACTCACTTGAGGGGCGCAGTGGGGATAACGAGGGGCGGGGGGAGAAAAAATCAAATTGTTCTAGGAAATCATGTTTAATGTAGAAATCTGGTTAATATTAAAATGCAATCTGCAGTTTTCAAGTATTCTATTCCTCAAGGAAAATATTTCCTGTGCAAGGGACTGGAGCAGTAAGCACCCTCTTATTACATCACTTCCTATGTCAGGCCCAGCTAGCATTCAAAATATATTACTGTATTGATAATGCTAATTTTAAAATGATGCCTTCTTTTTCCCTTTGGTTAAAACGTCTGGGCAAAATTCCAATCATATGGATCGATTTAGCTCTAGATGGAGCTTGCCCAACGGATATTTCATGCACTATATAGAATGTGGTTCTTCCATATGCTTGGGAATAGAAACCCATGGCTTCCCACCTACAGCACAGACTTGTATTTCCAAGGATTTATCTATCTTAAGGTTTTTTTTTTTTTGCATCAGCAGACACAACAGGGAGAGAGACTAGCAAGTGCAGCTTCTGATCTTGGGATTACAAAGGAGTTAGGAACTGATTTCTGAAACTCAACTTTGTGCCATGTTCAAATCATCTTGGTATCTTCCCTGTAAACTTGGCTGGCCTTCACCACAGCGTTCCCCAAAACAAAGAAGACATGCGGATGTAACCCCTGTCCCTGGTATTTATGTAACCCTCTGGTATTTATCCCTTCATCCAATACTTTTTTTTTCCTGCAAAGTCTTGAAACACTAACACTGATGGCTTAGGAGAACAAAGCCTTTTCAACTACCTACCCCAACATAGTCTCGTGATATTCTAGTTGCGTTCTGTTGCTATGACAAGTGTCGTGACCAAAAGTAGCTTAGGGGAAGAAAAGGTTTATCTCAGCTTACTTGTGGTCAATTATTGAGAGAAGCTAGGGCAGGAGCTTGAAGCAGAAATCTCGAAGAAACACTGCTTACTGGTTCACACATAGGTTTAGGGTTAGCTAGGTTCTTTTGTTTGTTTGTTTGTTTGTTTGTTTGTTTTGCAGCCTAGGGCCTTCTTTCCAGGAAATAATACCCCCACAGTAGACTGGGCCCTCCTGCATCAGTTAATAAAAAATACACCCCCAACCACACACGCACACACACACACACACACACACATTCACAGACAAATCTGATGTGAGCAATCCCTCATTGACATTTCCTTCTCTGTTGACTCTATGCTATACTGACAGTTAAAACTAACAATGACACTTTGCATTCCCATCTCCCATTTTCAAACATTATGGCCCTCTAATGGAAAGATGCAGTACTATCAACCAGAGGGAGGCAATTCCACCTATTTTGTGTCCTGCCTGTCCTGTTGAGTCCATAGGTAACCTGCTAGGCACAGCTGGGCATGCTTGCTGTGGCATCACAAGTGGCAAGACGTAGACATGAGGTGGCTTACTACCATGGAAGTCTTGCTAGTTCATTCTTTCACTTAGCTTTTTTTTTTTTTTCAAACATTTGCCCCAGAGAGGAAATGTTCTGTTGACATCTACCATTTTTTCCCAAGTATGAACTGAAAGATAGGAAATGAGCATTTTCTTGTTCTAACAATGGGTGTCAACCATAAGCCCTGTAATGGTGCTGGAGCCTACTCAAGTGTAATTTTACAATGAGGCTTTATTCCACCTCCCTTGCTAGCACACACTTGCTAGTTTCCAGGCACCTTCTCAAGCAATCTATATATAACTTAGCAACTCTATAAAACACTTATTATTTTTATCTTCATATTCCAGTCTAATGGGGACTCCAAGAGACTCGGTGGTTTTCTTCAAGTGGAACATAATTGACTTTGATTAGGAAACCATAATAAACCTTATGTAGAAAGAGACTGAAGAGCAGGGCTCTGGATACTTCAGTAGATGAATGAGACACTGCACAAAAGAGTCTGAGTATTCTTTGGGTATGGGATTCTAAGCTAAGAAAGCAGGACAGTGGGTATAACTGGACTTTGAAAATGTATGACAGAGTGAAGATGTTTGTGTGCTTTGACATAATCCTGCTTCTTGGGAGTTATCTTAAATAATTTTAAGAAAAGTTAAAATATGTACACAACAGTCTTAAAATATTTTTCATGAAATGAATGAAAGGCATGTAAGCCCAAAAGATAATGTCTTGGGGAGCTGGATAGATGGCTCAGACATTGGAAGCAATTATTGCTCTTGAAGGGCTGCCAAAACTCACATATCTGTAACTTCTGTTCCAGTGTCCTTTTCTGGTCTCTTCAGGTACCTGCATAAACATGGGACACATATAGATACAGAAACTTACCCATGCACACATAATAAAATAAATGTTTTTAAAAAGAGAAGATATAACCCACATATACATATACATATGCATATACATATACATATAATACCTAACCTACTTAATAACTTCCTATCTAGCTAATAATCTATCTATCTATCTGTCTGTCTGTCTGTCTGTCTGTCTGTCTGTCTGTCTGTTTGTCTGTCTATCTATCATAGAACCTGAGGAATGCCACCTGAAGTTGACCTCTGGCATCAATATGCCCCACAAGCTCTTTCTTACATGTGTATATGCATGCACCCACACTAACATGCAAACTCATATACTAGCTTAAAAAGAGAAGATAGTTTGATGATACTTGTTCTATATTTTTAAATATAAGAGAGGCTTACAACTGTTGTGGTTAAGACAAGGAAACCAGAGCTAGGGGAGAAATTGGAGGGGGATTGATGGTGGGTAGATCTGATCAACACATAGTGTACACATGTTTGAAATTATCTACTACACAAAGAGTAAATGGTAAAAGGAAGAGTCAGAAGGGACAGTTGATTGATGAGGTATGTGTGTTAAGAGAGGTGAAGAAGGCTCAGAATTAATAATTGTGTACAGAATATAAAGATTAAAGAGGGTGGGCACATCTTCTAAAGACAGGCAAAAACAGGAAAAATACAAGAGACATTTAAGAGTTGTTTAAATGGGGATCAAGAGATATTTGCTACTTTTCCAGGTTATACAGGGAAGGCAGATCAGAAATTAGACACAGTTGATGTCCCTAAAGGGGCCAGTGTAACAAGGAAAAGCTTGTGCTTCCTGTGAACACCAAAGAAATACTTCATACAATTTCATGATAAAGTGATGCTGCTGACTTCACAGAATACAATAGAAATAAAAAAAAATACAAAGGAAAGAAAAGTGATAATGAACACCAAGAAGAGTGAAAAAAGAGAAAAATGTGTCTCTATAGAGATTGTGGACAGAGGATGGAAGTACCCATCCCCACTTCCTTCCATTTGCTTTCCTCTATGAAAATGCTATAGATTGCTGTCAGTCACCTCATCTGAGCTATTGCAATGGTGTGACATATGGACAGTGAGTTCAGTCAACTCTGAAGACTATGCAACGAGTTAGCAGTGCAACTTGGTGTTAGTCTGCCCTAATTGAGCTGTGTGACAAAGAAAATGGGACACTATTTGATTCTAAACCCATCAATATACCTACTAACATCAAATCACCAATCCTCAGCAAAGCTTTAAGGGATTGATGGATTCAAAATAGAGTTTAAGTCTGAGTTCAATCATCTTGGACTTGTTTGCCAAAGCCTCTGTGTGTGTGTGTGTGTGTGTGTGTGTGTGTGTGTGTGTGTTCATATGTGTGGAGGTCAGAGCTCACTCTTGGGTGTCATTTCTCAAGGTGCTGTCTATATAGTTTTGTGGAAACAGCGTTTCTCACTGTACCTGGATCTCGAATGGAAGCTAAACTGGCTAACCTGTGATCTCCAAAGATCCTTCTTGGGTTATAAGCATGCCCCATAACAATTAGCCTTTCTCCTGGGTTCTGCAGGCTGAACTCACGCTTGCGTGACAAACCCTTTACCAACAGAACTGCCTCCTTAGCCCTTAGCTGCTTGATTTATAATAAATAAAATTTTATTGGAACACAATTTTATCCATCCATTTACTGTGCATGCCTTGGGATTTCAACAGCAGAGTCAGTGGTTGCTGGAGTATGATGTGGTTCATGAACCATAAGACCTTAAGTTGCTGCATACAGAAAGGGCTTATGGGAGTCCTATGCTGCAGTTGGAAGCTATGCATCAGTAAACACAACTTATGTATGTGAGGAACTTTGTTCAGTGAGACATTTGTTTCTGATAATGATGGAAAATTTTATGTCTTTGTACCGAGCAATGGTAGGTGAAATGGATACATTGAAAGGCAATATCAAGCTCATTCTAAACAGTCATGAGTTGACGGTAAAAGCCCCAAACTAAACCACCTTTGAAGACGGCAGCTTTAACAAGTCTCCATAGGATTATGGATGGGTATTTTGTTTTCCAGACGATTTCTCGTCCTTAGATTGTTGCCTTTCCTGCTTGTAAATCGGAGCTTGTGGTAAGGGTTCTTGGTAGCATGCATCTTTCCAGTGCTGCTGGAGAGCTGACAATAGGCTCCAAGGTGTTCTTGGGTTGTGCCCAAATGCCCCCAAAATATCCATGTGCAGAGATATACACTGTTGACTATAAAATTATACCCCAGCAGAAAGAATGTTGACTAACTTGATTACAGCAATTGGAAAGGAGGCCACAGCTGCCTCATTCTATTAAGAGCTTCGAGAGAAAGAGGAGGAAAAGAAAGAAGCCAAAATCTTCTGTCTCAGCACATCAGGTGAGCCTCAGCTCTAATGAAGAGCCTGCTTTTTTTTTTATTTGTCTTTAAAAAGGAAACTGGACCAGTCTGTTTCCACTGTAGCCTCTTTGAGAATTGAACACAGACAGAGTTGGCTTGGCTTAGGCATGTCTGGCCTAAGAAAGGGCAATGGTTATTATGTCCAAATGCTTGAATATTGTCACCTGTCATCAAAATCAGCTGACATGTACATAGTTAAAATGCCAGTCTATGGAGAGTGTCCCAAATTGTGACAAAACTGAGAAATAGCAGCATAGAAGGGCAAAGCTATATTTTTTCTTTTGTAATTGAGTTTCATTATATATTTTAATTTCCAAACTAATTGTTTCTTAAACTAAACGTTTCTGCCTTGAACTAAATGATATTTGGATTCTTTTTTCGACATTTTTACTTCTGGCTGTGTACTGTAGAGGTTGGGTATGAAGGGAGCCAGGCAGAATCCAGGGTGTGCTGTAGATACCATGAGAACAAAGATTGACTCTAGTCCCACCCACTACTCTCTCTCTGTGTCTCTGTCTCTGTGTCTCTGTCTCTGTCTCTGTCTCTCTCTCTCTCTCTCTCTCTCTCTCTCTCTCTCTCTCTCTGTGTGTGTGTGTGTGTGTGTGTGTGTGTGTGTTGGGTATGTAGGCAGTTGCATGTCTGTCTGTGCAGAGATTTTACTATCAGCACATACCAGAAGAGAACTTTGGGTTGGTTTTTCAGGTTTTTGTCTACCCTAGCTTTTGAGTCAGGCTCTCTCATCGGCTCAGGGCTTATTTATAAGTGGGCTCTTGATTTTGGATCAAGGTCCCCATGCCTGTTCAGCAAGCAGACACCTCTTCAGCTATCTCACCAGCCCATGAGCCATACCTTGATACCTTATTTTACATACCGCCCTAGCAGTTTTCATTCATTCAAATGTAGGGGCACAATTAAATTACTTCCTGCAGTGCACTGTCAGGATAGCCAAGCCAGTGAACAGTAAGTGGAAATCTTCTCTCTGTAAACAATCCAGACTGGCCATCCTTGAGATGGAATGTGTGATAGTTCAAACTCTTACATGAATTTGTCCAGCTATGAGGCTGTTTGAATTCCCAAGAAAGATGCTAAGACTATGTACCAATGTAACAGGCTCAGGAACAGCAAGAGAACACACCCACTGGAAATGAAGGCTATCAAGCCAAACATGCTTCCCCTTCACCGCCACCTTTGCAGCAGGCCATATAGACACATGCCGTCTTTAGCATACTAAAATTGCTTGTGTCCATATCTTTTCAGATGCCTGATTGAAAGATGACTGGGCTGCATAAAGAGTGTGTATTTTGCTGTGTGATTTGATTAACTCAGCTGTGCATGGAGAATTCATCCCTTGGCTTTCTTTTTAATTTCTGTTTGTCCTATACTCCACTTCCTGTAAATCATAGTCTTTTATAATGGTGAGGCCAGGAACATTTTGTCAGTGTTTTATCTTCTGACATCAAAGTGGGCACTGCAGACCAGAGTGAAGCTCGTTTCTTGTGGAAACAAACAACAAAGAGAAAGGAGTTGAAAATGAGACCACAGCTTATATTTTAGCAACTAATAAAGTCTTTATTATTTTTGAATCTGACACATTAGTCAGATTTAAGAATGGTGAGATCACAAAAGGATCCAGTGTGGAAGACCTTAATAGTTATCAAAAGATTCGGAATTTCAGATGCATTACATTAGGGGTTCAAATGTAGGACTACTGTAACTTAGGGGCCACTTACAATAACATAGCCTGCTGTTACGATTTTAATGCATTTATGCATTATATGATGGTCTTATCCCATAACAACCTGTCAAGTTGTAGTATGGACTATAAAGTAAGCTTTATGCAATATTATCTAGCCACAGAAGGTCTTTTATTCTGCATGTGGCTGGACATAACTGTATTCTAAAATTATTTTAGCATCTATGATCTTTACGATATTTGTTTGACTGTGAGGTTCATCTTTTCTGCAGGGCAAAGAATAATCATAGTATTTTGTATCTATATCCATTAACATAAAAAATTAGCTACAGAAATTTTCTGTAAGAAAGAGTGCCATTGTAGGAAAAAAACCATTTGTTAAATTATTATGATCTATCGTGAAATCCAACCAGCTTTCTAAGCAGTCTAGAGTGCACTTATATCCTTTTCGTTATTACTAAGCATACATTCATTTTATTCAACAGAAAACGAATGGAGGTAGATGAATAGATTTGTATTCCAGATGTCACAAAAACAGATATCACACATGAAGCCAAGCTGTCCTGGTTAGAGGGGACTTCAAATGAATTGCCTCTCTTTTAGATTACAGCTTTTATTCTTTTCCATATATTTCCTTGGACCTTTCTGTTCATTATCCATGGAAGAGATAGATAATGATGGAGAAACCAACCTGCTTAGCCGTGATGGTCCATCCCTGCCTCCACTCTTTTACCAGCTTTGTGTCCATGTAATTCTTTGGGGGTTTCAGATCAACGTGGCAATATGCCTCCACACCAATTTTTTTCTGGCAGAAGTAGAGAGCCTGCAGCTCATTTTTCAAAAACTTGAGTCTGTTTTGTACCTTGACCTGTTCCAAGAGTTACCTCTCTCCTACAGCCTCTCAAGATTTTCATAATTATCTGTTCCCCCATTTTCACAATTTGTAAACACTGCAGAATGACTGCCAGACATTTACCATAGAAAAAGTGCAGAAAGGATGGGGGCCAGGGGCACCAACTTCCTTAAGCCATTTTTACATTTGACTTGGGAAGAAAGCTGGGCCAGTGCCCACAGCAGTTAAAGGTTCAGGCTTGGGACTCAAAGTGATTTTTCTTAAGGTGTCACTGCCACACACAGCCACCACGTGTTCTTTCTTGGCTCCAGCTCCACTAAACTGCCTGCATTTGGAAGGTTGTACCTTTCCATGGGTTGGCATCTATCTTTGCCTGCCAAGGAGAGTGTGGCACAAACAGCACGTTTTCCTGTCTCCTTTCTCCAAGCTAACTACCTTGGATTAGACCTCTTACATCTCCGTGAATCCAGGGATGTTATCTGATGAAGAGTCAGGATGGACATGGCACCCAGTGGCACACATGGTGGAAAACAAGCCTTCATGCTAACAGGAGTTGAACCTGCCAGGAGAGTGTGCCTCTGCATAGGACCCTCGTCCAAGCTGCTTGTGGTCTGACTAACATTTGAAGCCAGCATAAGAAAGGTGAAAAAAATCATGAAGGCTCAAAAATATAATTTAGACCAAGTGGAGGGAAAGGAAAACCACTAAAATAGAAGTTCTGTAGATAGATATTGGATGGAATATAGAATTTCAAAATAATTTGTTGTTTTTTGAGCATGCTTAGTTCTCTTTGGTTTGGATTTGGGTTTGGTTCTGTGGTAGAGTCTAATATAGGCCATGTTGGCCCCCGCCCCAACTCTTTCTATAGGATAGACTAGTGTACTGGCTAGTTTCGTGTGTCAACTTGACATAGGCTGCAGTTATCACAGAGAAGGGACCTTCAGTTGGGGAAGTGCCTCCATGAGATCCATCCATGGGGCATTTTCTCAATTAGTGACCAAAGGGGTAGTGCCCCTTGTGGGTGGTGCCATCTCTGGGCTTGGAAGTCTTGAGTTCTATAAGAGAGCAGGCTGAGCAAGCCAGGAGAAGCAAGCCAGTAAGGAACATCCCTCCATGGCCTCTGCATCAGCTCCTGCTTCCTGACCTGCTTGAGTTCCAGTCCTAACTTCCTCTGGTGATCAACAGCCATGTGGAAGTAAGCTGAATAAACCCTTTCCTCCCCAACTTGCTTCTTGGTCATAATGTTTGTGCAGGAATAGAAACCCTGACTAAGACAACTAGGATTATCTTAAATTTCTTTTAAAGTATATATATTTAAGCATTTTAAATTTTATGTGTGTAGGCATCTTATGTATGTCTGTCTGTCCACAACTTACATGGAGCTAGAAGGTAAAAGTGTATATAACATCTCTTGAGACTAGAGTTACAGATAGTTCTGAGTTGCTGTGTGGGGGCTCAGAATCAAATTCATGTTTTCTGGCAAGTGCTCTTAACTGCTGCGCCATCTCTTCAGCTCCTGAGGTTGAATTTCTCATTCTCCTGGTTCAGCTTTGGTTGTAGCAATACACTGACTGCCTATGTATATGCTGTGCTGGGGATTGAATTCAGAGTCTGGTGCCTGCCAGACAAGCACTCTACCAACTGAGCCATGCCAGCAGACTCTGACTCAAATATTTTAAAAGATGTGTTGATAAAGGAGGCATGTCAGTAAAACAAGCAAGCAAAACAAAACTAGATATCTATGCTTTTGTCTTAAAGTTCTTTAAATCAAGTTGATGTTCTTACTGATCATGACTTCAACCCCACCATGCTTCTCTGATTTTGACACAATGCTATTTTTCCATAAAGCACTTCTTACCAAATATTATATATAGTAAATTCTACCATGTTGTATATATCTTAGGACAGAGAAAGAATTCCAGAATCTCTCTCTCTCTCCCTCTCTCTCTTTCACTCTCTCTTTTTCTGTTTCTCTCTCTCTCTCTCTCTCTCTCTCTCTCTCTCTCTCTCTCTCTCTTTCTCTCTCTTCCAGCACTAGAAAACGAATTCAGTAATTTTCACATGTTGGACAGTCACTCTCCCCACTAAGCCATAGCTTTAGATGTATCCTAAGGCTAGCATGACTTACTTCAATCCAGTCAGCAAGCCTCCTGTCTCAACCCCATGACAACCTGAGATTATAGATCTCTGCCATCTGGCTCAGTATCATCTCTCATACAGTGTTAAATAGTCAATATGGCTGTCTACTATCTTAAAATACAACAAAAGTAATAAGTATATTTTGTAAAGTAATTGTTTCTCAAGACTGTCACCATCTGCTTTGCCCACTGCCTCCTCACTTTTTAGGTCTGATGTTGAAAGCAGAGCTGCCTCTGACAAGCTATGACATAAGGCAGAGGACAAGAGCCACTGTTGAAGCCACCCCAGTTCCCTTTTCTGCCATCCTTAGAGATATTGCTAGTGTCTCATAGAGATTGACCACCATCAAATCCTGAAGACCAGGCAGCCAAGGAAGTGGCCACTCAACATCCCAGGTTGCAGACATCTAATGGAACTGGAAACAGGTTGAGAGCACTCGCTGATGGTGGCTGGCCTAGAAGTCCAGCCTTTCTTCCTTGTGAGAAATGGTGTTTCCGTTTACAATCCATTCTGTCTGATTGCAATGGAGCTTACCCATTTATCTTCGTGTTTTAACGCTGCATGTATTTCACACATAAGCCCTTTTTCTTTGTTGGTTTGCAGGGCACAGAGTACATTCCTGTATAAGTTACTATTTTTAACATATATACAAAACCATTCTCCCCTAAAGTTGGCATTCAAATTGTACTCGCTATTTCAAATATGTCCAGAGCCTCAACATAGTTTAGTTGGACTTATTTTTTTCCCTTGGGTAAACACATAGAGAACAGAGAGAAGGATAAAGAGAGTGGTTAGCTAGACTTTTAACCCTTCAAAAACATAATCATTGTGAATGTGTTTCACATCTCACTATAATAATTTTCTATGTGATTTGCCTGGTATATTATTTGGATGATAATGTTTTGCTTGTACATTTTCCTCGGGAGGTTTTAGAAGCTCACATTGCACTTTGGATTAATTAGCAGTGATACTCACATTTAACTCTATACCTTTTAAAAACTTGTCTATTTCGTTTCTGGTACTGTTAGCCTCTGGAAAAAAGTCCAGCTGACTTTGCTGGCCTCCTGAAACATTACACTACTGTCTTCAATATCATTGATAGTTTTCCATGGCGTAACTGCAACTTGGTTAACAAGCACTGACACATTCACACAGAACTATTCATTTAATGATTACTTATTTATTATGACACACTGGATCTTGCTCGCTTTTGTTTCTTCTCTTGCTTCATTCCTTGAATTGTTTTATTTTGCTGAAAAGCATAACGCAGCAACTCAGAGGAATTTTTAGGGGTGTTTGTGTCTTTGGTGCCCTTGGTTTTGATCGTCTCGGCAGCATGGTGGCTTCTTTGTGAGTTGTCTGCCTTTCCTCCACCGTTTTGATCTGCTGTCTCTGTCTCCCCCTCTCACTGTTCGGTATGGTATGTCTGACTCTGGCATTTGTTTCTTTTCTGAGGTTCACTACTTATTTTTCTGATGATGGAGAATTCTTTCTACTCTTTCCATGGAAACATCATTTTCAGGATCCGCTTGGCTATTTATTTTAAGTCAACCCTTTTACCTTGATTGTGGTTTCAGTTCTTGCAGACATTTTAAACACATCAACAGGATTGACCTCTGCTCATATCACTTTCATATCAGTTGTTATACAAAGTGATAGGTCTCATTATAATGATTTTATATATAGGTATCAATTTATTTGGCTCTTGTTTGGCCCCTCCCTAACTGACTTCTCCTTTCCCCTCCCCCACTACCCTCTCCTGTCTCCCTTTCCCATTTTCTGTCTCATCTTCTTCCTCCACTGCTCTCTCTCCCACCTCTTCCCATTTCCCTTCCTCCTGCCACAAGTTGCTTTCTGTTTCACAACAAATGCACTCACTCTATCATCCTCTCCAAAATGTAAACACCACTCCCTACCAATTATCCAATCAATAGATTGTCTAACTGGCTGAATTAGAAAGTCCACCAAAGAAGAAATACAAATAGTCAACAAATCTTTGAAAAGCAATGTCCACCACCCATGGATATCGTAGAACAGGTGATTACAACGGTTTTGAGCACCTCATACAGAAGGCCTAGCACCTGGAGAGCAAACTGTCATAAGTGCTGGAGAGAATTTAGTGCAAGAGCAGCCCTTATGCACCACTGGTGGGAACACACACTGGAGCAGCCACAGTTGGTGGAATTCCTGAAAAGGCAAGTGCAGAGGACCTGCTCACTACCACAGCCATTCCAGGAAGCTGTCCTGCCAGTGCCTGTGCAGTTTCTTACTACACTCTAAAGACTACAGAACTATATAAAATCACAATGTCAAAAATGGATTAGTACAACACCAGCCACACACCTCTGGCAAGAGGTTCAGGTGGATCAGGTCTAAGTGTCTGGGATTATTTGTTGTAGCTTGTTTAATCTTTCAAACAAATGATATTGATCCTCTTAGAATCACTGCAATCTTGGCAGCTGGGTGTGCTGAAACACATCTGCCTTCCCAATTCATGGGATGTAGTGGCAGAACCACGGAATGCTCAATGATTGACTTTGCCAAGTGACAAACTTGAGGCTATTCTGGACTCCAGAAGATTCCCTCTTTATAAGCAAAAAACAAAAACTAACCAAAACAAGACAAAACAAAACAAAACAAAACAAAAGCCCTGTATGCAAATGAAGGAACTGAGAGAGAACAAGTACTGTTGTAAGAGTTGTCTAGCTGTTTCCATGTGTAGTTCTGGGATACCCCAGTCACGTGGGAATCCCACTGTTCCAGGCTTCAGGAGTCAGTAGCTCCCAGTGGAATGAAGCTTCTCAGAGTAAAGGGATATGTTCACTTCTGAAACAAACAAACAAACAAACAAACAAAAACAAAAAACAAAAAAACAAACCCAAGATCTTGCCCTGTATATTTTATAAAGTTATAAAATAGTCCATGTTCTCCAACAGGTTACGACATGCCATCTTTGTGTGAGGTTGTGGGGGTCAGGAGCTTAATAATTAAGTTCAGCTTTGCAATAATACTAAGAGGTCACTTGGAATTGTCCCCATTAGTATTTCATGCTACAAAAGTGGTTCATCAAGCTTAAGGACCAAGAGGTCAGACTCATTTTTTTCTCATTGGAGATATTCTGTGGATTTAAAGTTCTATCAATTAAGTAATTAGCTAACCAATTAACTCTCTCTATATATATCTGTATCACCTATATCTTATATCTCTATCTCTATATCATCTATATCTTATATATCTATATATCTATATCTGTCTACATCTATATCTAGATCTACTATATCTACTATATCTATCTATCTATCTATCTATCTATCTATCTATCTATCTATAGATCTATCTACCTACAAATTTTAGTTAGGGTTTTTATTTCTGTGAAGAGATGCCATTACCAAGGCAACTCTTATAAAAGACATTTAATTAGAGCTGGTTTACAGTTCAAAGGTTTAGTCCATTATCATCATGATGGGAAGCATGGTAGTGTGCAAGTAGACTTTGTGCTGGAGGTGCCAACAGTTTTATATCTTGATCCAAAGGTAGCAGAGGAGGACTAGAATTCCACACTTGAAATACCTTGACTTTATAAGACTGTGGGGCAGTGAACCTTGCCAGGAAACTTGGTAAAGTTGAGTGGGTTCAGAGACCTGGAACCCCTCCTCGTAAGGTAGGCGTCTCCCTGCTCCCTACCAGACTCTTGGCCCAGGAACACATGACCACACTCTGCATAGGAATGTGATGTCACCTATCCCAGAACAAAGTTCTCTATGCTAATGAGCTATCTAGATGGGCCCTGAGAGTTTAGTCAATAAGCTTCTCTTCTCAGACATTCCATCCAGCAAAAGGTCTTGAATCTCTGGTCCACACTGGGGAGGTAGTATGCACCCAAGGAATACACAGGTTGGAAACAGAGACTGTATTTCTCATCAAGAACCTCCATGGGGAGCATGAAGAAAGCCTTCGTTTACAGAGCTGTGCAGCCTAAGTCTCTGCAGAAGGCTGCTCCGAATTCCCAGACAATCACTGCTAAGCTAAGGACAATTGCTGATGACCTAAGGACAATCACCTATGAGCCAAGTCAGAGCTCATCCTCAGCCCCAGATCCCCTTTATTCTGGACCCCATGCAGCTTCCAGGGGCAACTGAATGCCCAGGAGCTTTGGAATCCCAGCTTCGACCTCAGCCTGTGTCCTTTTTCACTCAGGCTGAGCTCCCCTCCCTATGCCCCCGCCTGGGAACATGGAACCACATGAGACCTCAATGCCCACCTCCACAGCGATACACTTCTTCTAACATGGCCACATCTACTCCAACAAGGACTTGCCTATTAATAGTGCTACTCCATCCACACATCTAATCTAACCAGCATAAGCTATATACTCCTCTTTCCTCCTCGTACATCTATAGAGAGTGGCTCTCAAGTTCTCTTTCATAAAGTTTAGGATAAAGCCTAGAAGAACAATCTGTCTTTATGTTAAAAACTATGCTAAAAGTACCAAGAATTTAGAAAAACTGGGAGATTAACCTATATCCAGAAATATTCAGACAGATCCAGCACACTAAAGATAAAGGGCAGCACAACCCTTAGAGGAAGATAATCTGACCAATCAGCATATTGCCAATGGGTGATGGCCAACTCCTGCTCCCTTAGAGGTGAGAAGATCATTAATCTTGTAGTCTTCTAAATAGTGTTTCTTTCATCTAAATATGTGTTCCCACAAGCAGAAAGGGTGGGGTTTCAGTAGGAAATACTTTTATATCACATTAGAAAGTCATTAGACTATAGAGACGATTCAGAGGTTAAAAGTACTTTCTGCTCTTCTAGAGGACTTGCTTGGTTCCCAGCAGCTACACTGAGCAACTCTCAACCACTTCATCTCAAGGAGATCCAACCTGACTGCCTGGACCTACATTCTGACATCTTTGGACACCTGCATCCATGTGGTATACATTCACACAAACACACATACACATAGATATTTATATATTTTTAAAATCAAAAGAAGCTTCAGTACAGGGCATTACGGCTACTGTTAATAAACTGACCACTGAAAAACTTAGAATTTAGAGAAGAACATTTGGGACTAAGACTCATTCGATTATACTAAGAGTTCAACTAGACAGAGCACACCAATTTTTATCCCAGGTACAGTCTTTATAGAAAAAAATAACCCGAAGAAAGTCCTAGAGTTTTAAATAATTTAAGGCTTTTATCTGACTCTTACCCAATGGTCTAGTTCAGTGACACCTCAGGTAAAGGGCAATTATCAGAAGGGCTCATAAAAGCACAGAGTGGGGTGGCAGAGCCCACCTGCAGTAGCTCATTCAGGAGATCTAGCGTGATGAGATTAATGTGCATTTCTGTCACATCTCTGGGTGTGGCTAGCACTCTTTCTATGAACACCAGATCTAGGTTTCAAATAAATGGACTTGCCGTGGTGGTGAGGATCAAGATGTGGCCATTGCTACCTATCCTGTGTTCTGGTCAATGCTGTCTTGAATGTTATTTTTTTTTTCCTTTTTCATTAGCTTGATTCTTTCTTGATGCAGACTCAGTCTTTTCCTCTTGCCCAGTGTTCCCCTCCATATCTGCCACTCCATCCTGTTCTCTGGGTGCTATCTGACTGTCATCGTCTATAGAACAAAGCAGCTGTAATTGCCCCCATTAGATCCTTACAAGATTGGGCCTACTAACCTGTCCTTATGGAAGGAGAGAAGAGCTATTGAGATATATTAGTGTTTAACAATTTCTACAAGAAGAGATTCTTCTTTGGGCTATGGCTCCCTATAAGCCAGCCATGCTCCTGTAATAAGCCTAACTGAGTACATTGGCACGCCAATCTAGGCTTGGTGAAGTCATGCCATTGATCTGCTGTGGCTCTTTCTGTTAGAGTGATGGGCACTAGGTTTCAGGAAACGTTCCTTAATAACATTTGTATCAAGTGATATACCTTCAATACTCCTCTGGTGAGTTTAATAACCAAAATCTTTCCAAGATTGCCTGAGATTTTGCAATACATTACAAATCAGTAGACTCCTGTCTACTTTCTTGAATCCCATTGTGGTTTTATGAGCTAAGAACCTGGCCATCCAATGTAATAAAATTAACCAAAACAGTTATCTATTGACACTAAGTTCCATACCCCAAGTTCAGTGACCTTAAACAATAAGCAGATATCATCACTCATGACTTTAGATAGTCAAGAGGGTTCTCTGGTTTTGGCTCATCTCACACTTAAGTCTATGGAGAGTCAGTTCCATAGGTGAGTCTTCTGATCTTAGGGTAAGTCTCTTTCATGTTAGTCTCTGGGCTTACTTTGGACTGGTCTAGAATGGCTACAGTTAAGAAAATTGGGTTGACGTCACATGGTTTTTTGTTATCTACAGATCTGACCAGTATGGTGCTCATGGACATGGCAGGATTTGGAAGGAGAACTGAGACTCTCAAGGCCTCTGTGGTCTACAGTTAGAGCCAGCTTGCCAACACATTTGCCACATCCTAGTGGATAAAGCAATTCTTGTAACCACAGGTGGCAGATCCTATGAACTTACTAGGCAAAGATTATATTCTTAGGAACAGCATTAATTGGGACCATCAATGCATCTAACTTGCTACAAACAAAGAAAAGTTGTTTTAAACCTATTATTCAGATTAATTCTCTCAAGGGCTAAGGTGCCAAGATGCAGCATAGGCTGCTAAGCTTTTTGAATAAATATCTTCATGGTGTTGTCAAGGGCACTGGCACTTCCCAGCTTCCCTCTCAGCTATTCTGGGTCTCTTGGCTCATACACAGGCGGGCTCATTTCAAGGTCTCCAATAGCTATCCACATCACTTGAAGAAATATGCGTCAACATTCATACTTGATAGATTATTTTATTCTGAAGCTCATAGACAGACTTTCTTTGTGTCACTGTGCTAGCTTGAATTGTCTTCCATCTTCCCACTGCCAAGCCAATCAGTTACTTTGTGTTTCATGTATGAGAGTTCGCTACTGAAAACATAATTTCTAGAACAATTGAAAACATCATCAAATGATTCTAGAGGTATGACAGTCCTGGGACAGGTTTTATAGGTTAACAATACCATAAAAACATTAACTCCTGAGATTGTTTCAGTCACCTTTGGTGCTGAAATTCCCTCCTTCTATGCTACACCTCTAAGTACTGTTCCTTTAGTTTACTCTCAACTACAATAAGAATATGAGGATCAGAGAGTTTTTTTCTCCCTACCTCTTTATAGTACATACTGTATTCTACCACAAAGTTCCCCACACAGTTTATTTTTATGTTAATTTTTTTACTATATTAATTTCCTAGTTACAAGGGAAGCTGGGAGAATAAGAATTTCCATCTACTGTGCTTTATATAAGGCAAGAGGAAAAGGACTAAATTTTTACTATTGTATCTTCCAAGTTCAGTGTTATAAAACTCTTTCTTTATGAGTAAAGTCCTACACAACCCTGGAGACTTGCGTTTTGGCAGTTGAACAAACTAGTCAATGAAGAGCATAGGCATTTCTTTTTCAAATGGAGTTATTTGTTTTTAGTGCATGTGTGTGATTGCTTGCTTGTCTGTCTGTATATCTACCATGCGTGTATGGTAGGTCCCACAGAGGATGGAAGAGGAAATCAGATTCCTTTAGAACTGCTGTTACAAACAGTGACGAGCCACTGTGTGTGCTTGTATTGGCCAGTTTTACATCAATGTGACACAAGCTAGAGTCATCTGAGAGGATGACACCTCAATTAAGAACGTTCTCCATCAGATTGGGTTGCACACAGGCCTATAAGGCATTTTCCTAATTAGTGATTGATGGAGAAGGGCCCTGCCCATTGTGGGTGGTGCCCTTGCTGGTGGTTCTGGGTTCTGTAAGAAAGCAGGCTGAATAGTCCATGGGGAACAAATCAGTAAGCAGTGCTTCTCCATGACCTCTGCACCACGTTCTGGCTCCAGGTTCCTGCCTTGCTTGAGTTCCTGTCCTGACATATTTTAATGATGTGGAAGCTGAAGCTGAAAAAAATTCTTTCCTTCCTGAGTTCCTTTTGATCGTGGCGTTTCATCCCAGCACTAGAAATCCCGATTAAGATAGTACTGGAGGGGCTGGAGAGATGGCTCAGTGGTTAAGAGCACCAACTGCTCTTCCAAAGGTCCTGAGTTCAAATCCCATCAACCATGAGGTGGTTCACAACCATCCGTCATGAGATCTGATGCCCTCTTCTGGAGTATCTGAAGATAGCTACAGTGTACTGGCATATAATAAATAAATAAATCTTTTAAAAAAATAAAAAATATAAAGATAGTACTGGAAATAAAATCCACATTCTCTGCAAGAGCAATGAGCTCTTACTTACTAAGCTATCTTTCTTTTTTTTCTTTAATTTATTTATTATTATAAATGACTACACTCTGGCTGTTTTCAGATGCACCAGAAGAAGGCATCAGATCTCATTACGGGTGGTTAGGAGCCACCATGTGGTTGCTGGGATTTGAACTCAGGACCTCTGGAAGAGCAGTCAGCGCTCTTACCTGCTGAGCCATCTCGCCAGCCCCTGAGCTATCTTTCTAAACTTAAGAGACAGAAGCATTTCTGAAAAGCAAAAGAAGTTTCTGTACCCAGGCAATAGCAGTGATGAATTTTACTTGTGAGTTGTTTTCTGCCGTACAAATATGTACCGAATATCTGTAACAGAGTCACACATGGAAGAGAGTGTGTGCTCTCTATGAAGTTAGATGTCCTCAGTTACCTCCCTCTTACAGGTAACACTTCCAGCCTCATGCTGGTGACAGGCTCTCAGGTGACCTTGCATGTGGAAGCTCCTTGTATCACAATGCCAGAGCACTACGACACAGTTACCCTTGCTTGGACACTACAGAAGTGACACACTGATTGTACAAATCTATGCTCACTTGTACACCCACACACGGAAGTCAGAGATCAGCCTTAGGTGCTGTTACTCACTATCTTCCACCTTTGCTTTGAAACACAGCTTTCAGTGTCTCAGCACGGGCCAAGTGAGTTAGACTAGCTAAAAAGCAGCTTCCAGGGATATGCCCGCCCTCATCTTTCGTCTCGCCATCACTGAGCTTTCAAACATTCTATGCTTTAATATGAACTTCCGGGATCCAAACTCGTGCTTTCCATACTGCCTACGCCTTCTCTCCACCAGCCCCATGGTAATCTTCATAATATACGGACTCACTGACTTTTAAACTGTGCTCTCGATGTTTCCTGCTAGATGCCTTTAAAAGACATATCTAAGGGAGGAAAAAAAAAAAAAAAAGAAAAAAAGAAACAAACCATTGGCAACTGTCTGCCGAAGAGCATGTTACCAGACACTCCGTCTTGCTTATTTTCCCCTAATGGGAAATAAATGATGGGCTATGAGTCACCCAACACCATTCGCTATCCTAAGCCCCACTATCAAACGCTGGCTGGAAGGATAGAGAGGCATGTGGTGCAGAAGAGAGGTATGTCAGGAAAGCCCCCAAAACGAAGGGTACCTGAAGGTCAGCACATTCCTTCCCTCTGTCCGCTAAGCCAGGGCTTCCTCCTGGAGGGGGCTGTGATTTCAGCCTCCTCTGTGAGCAGCTTAGTCAAAGCAACAGGGACAACTCGTTTATTTCCCAGTCGGGTTTACTATTGCATGGATGGTTTTAATATACTGAGGATTTTGGCTTGGACTTTGTGCCTTGAAACCCCAGCAAGTCTTGAACTGTTTGTTGCATCTTTGTTGAGAAACATTGTAACGCTGAAGCTAACAGCTGGCAAGCAGCCCAACCTTTGTGTCATGATGGTCATTAATTAGGGAAAGGGTAGTATGGGGAAAGCTGGCTGACTGGAATCTCTTGTTTACTGTTTTCTTTTCCCCCTTTGGGTAAAGATTGAGGGCAGGGAGAAGTGATGCATTCTGGGTACATTTTTGCTTCAATGGGGGAAATTATCAAAGATGAATAATCGAAGCTTTTCCTTGATCAGGATTCCTACCTCCCAATTTTATTGTGACAAGGAGAGTACTTAGTGTAAGGAAACCTTCATGAAAATGTACATGAAACAAACTATTATATACTCCAGCCTTTCTGACGTAGCTAGAGGCTAATGCTGCCTCTCACCTGGAGGGTGGACTACTCTATAGGAAAAATGATACTTTCTGACAGGCTTGATGGATAGTAGGAAGATGAGGCTTTGGTGCTAGAGGATCTGAATCATGGTCACTTTGGACTTTGGTTGACATTGAGTTGTTTTCTTATATTCTTTTATACTTTTTAATTGACAGAGTGTTCCAAGATTTTTCCATTTCACTATTGTAACACACATACATGCAGAGAGAGAGAGAGGAGAGAGAGAGAGAGAGAGAGAGAGAGAGAGAGAGAGAGAGAGAGAGAGAGAGAGAGAGAAAGAACAAGTGAGAGGTTTGAAGACTTCATTTTACCCAAAGAGCATCAGCTTTTGTGGCTCTAACCGCTCACTCTCAACTTCAGCTAGGAGTTCTCATAAGTTGTTCTACCCCATGTAACAAATCTACATGGAAACCCCAGGAGATTTCTTTTTAATTGAGTACTACTGCGGGCAGGGTGTGGTGGTGTTGTCTAATGTGTCCTCATGACAATGGGGTGTGTGGGAGTGATGTATGGCAGGATCCCACAGGGCATCTCTCCTCAGCTCCTTCAAGTGCCAGCTCTGCTCACCACACCCTATCTTGGTTTGGAAACTCTTCACAGAACAAGATAATCTCAGGCCAAGGTCTGAATAAGTCCCCTTCTCTAAATGAAAAAATATATGTGAAACCCAATCCAATTCCATGTTGAGATTTTGGCCAATTGGTACATAGACAGTTGTTTCCGACTCCAAATTGAAGCTGGTTTTCTACATAGATAGGATTGGGTGGTCCAAAGTTAGCCTGGGAAGAGAAAGTTGAGGCCTGTGTCTGGCAGGGCATACAGACACTCTGTATTTTCCAGCACTGTCTTGGAAATTACTTCCTTACTTACATTAGTGTCGCTGTGTTTTCCACCTACATTTACAGATATGATTAAAATTTATTGATCATAATAATATATGAGCAACTCAGCTTTATCCATGGAAACTATCAAGCACATTCCATGACACTTAAAAAGGAAATGCGGTATGCGTGTGCGTGTGTTTGTGTGTGTGTGTGTGTGTGTGTGTGTGTGTGTGGAGAGAGAGAGAGAGAGAGAGAGAGAGAATAGAGTAAGAGATAGACATGCACAATCATATATATATATATGCAAGTATGAATGCACACACAGACTCACAGAGAAAGATTTTTTCACATACATAGAATCTTTAGAAAAATAGTTAATTATGTAACAGAAACAAAAACGATGAGATTAATCATTGTATTGTCCCTTTCTCTTTTCCCATTTTTGCTTAACATCAGGATTGTTACAGAGGTGGCTTTTAGTTTCGTACATACAAGCTATTTCCTTCTAAGAAGGGATACTATTCAAAATTCGTCAGCTAAAAACCAAAATTACTGGGTCTCCAGACTAATGACTAACCATAGGGAGATTGCCCCAGGCCTGGCATTCCTTGCTAACTCTGATTGGCCAATTCAATAATGGTAAGACTGTTAAGATACTAGGAGGGTGAATTTTCTTCTTGTATTTTTGTGTTGTTGCTGAAGACAGCTGCTTCCTCCCCTACATATATTGTGTCTGCAGACTTAATTTCTTTGTTAGATTCCCTTCACATATATGTCAACTTATTGTTAGATAATATCATTCTTTGTTTTGTTTTAAGAAGTGAATCCTACTACTTCTTTACAGGAGAATTATTTGATAATTGTTAATAGATCAGTATTCACTTATATAGAATATTGTAGCCATGAAAATGTTGGTCACATCAGGCCTGTATAGTACACTGTGGCTTTATGCTTTTTGTTTATGATTGTTTTTTAATAGTATTTTTGCTAATTATTGGCAACTTTTCTATAATGTAACTTGATCATGTTCACTCCCTCCCCATCTTTTCTCAGGTACACCCCTACCTCCCAACCCATCTACCATCCTGCTCTCTGAATCTCTGTCTCTTAAAGCTCATCAAGTTCAATTTCTGTTGGCCAACTACTTTTATGTATGGGGCTTGCTTTGGAATGTGGTCAATATAGCAAACATTACACCATTAGCAACAACAAAACAACAACAACTATAACAAACTTGACTCTCCCTCTCCCAACAATTATCAATAGCCAACAGCTCCTTAGTTCAGGATGGGATTTTTGTGACCATCCCCTTTGCCATAAGCTGAGATTTTGTTTGGCTTGAGCTTGTGAAGGTCTTAGGCCAAGACATTTGGCCATACTGCTATAGTGTGCTCATAAATGCATCTGTCTTAATACATCTGGAAAATACTGTTTTCCTGGAGTCATCCAGCACCTTGATTCAACATTAATCTTTTTTTATCAATTATTTCTATATATTTTATATAGACATGCATATATATTATATAGAGATATACAATAGACACCACACACACACACACACACACACACACACACACACACACACACACATACACACATATGTACTACTGGTATCTTGTAGTTTCCAATGATATTTTGATTCAATCATCAGAATGAATTGAGAATTTTACAAGAAGTATGTTTACATTGTAATTTTTGTTGTTGTTGCTGCTGTTGTTCTAAATATTTTAAGAGCTTGAAGTGCATTACTCTTCTTTGTAGTTCTAACAGAATACCAGACAGTAGCAACTTCAGGTTTACTTCGGCACATGGTTTCAGAAAATATACTCTGTTACATCAGGGAAGTCATATTGCTGCTGATGTTTGGTCCAAGGTGATGGGAGCTTGTGGTTTGTTGATATAACTAACAAGGAAGCAAAGATGACACCAGAAGAAGAGTTAGACAGTCTCCCCCAAGTCCCACCCTTAGTAGATTCATCCATTGCTGTGATAAATTACCGTAACCAAAGGTGATTTATGAAAACACTCATTTTGGCTTATTGTTCCAGAGAGATAGGATGGGGATGGAGAGAGAGAGGCAGACACACACACACACACACACACACACACACACACACA
>JADRCD010212074.1:0-13038 GCA_019843815.1 Montemys delectorum | reverse complement strand
AGAGAGAGAGAGAGAGAGAGAGAGAGAGAGAGAGAGAGAGAGAGACAGAGAGAGACAGAGACAGAGACACAGAGAGACAGAGACAAAGACACAGAGACACAGAGACACAGAGAGACACAGAGAGAGATCATAGTACTCGGGGAAGCATGGCAGCAAAAGACTGGAACAGAAAGCCAAGAGATGACATCTTCAATCTCCAACAGGAAGCAGAAACAGTGAACAGGAATTGAAGGGAGCCTATCAACTATCAACTTAAAAATCCCAACCCCCAGTGATGGACTTCCTGCATTAAGATTCTACCTCCTTCCTAATGATTCCATAACCTCTTCAGCTTTGAAACCATACACACCAGAGTTTCTGTGGGATGGCTCGGAACTCCCTGATTGTCAAGGCTGGATGTCCAGCGAGCTGTAGGGATCCTCTTGTCTCTGCTACTTAACCAGCCTCTCTCCCAAGCCCTCGATGCTGTGTTGCTTGTCATCATCGAGAATTAGCAAACTGTCCCTGAAAAGACTCAAGAGACTAAACATCTGAGTTTTACAAACCAAATAGTTGCTGTTATAGCTCCCCTTCCTCTTTCTCTTCTTCCCACTCCATCTATTCATTCTTTCCTCTCTCCTCCTTATTGTATCACTTTTTGCCATCTAAACGAAAACTAAAATAACTACCACCTCAAGGTTCATAGCATGCCAATGTTCAGAGGTGGCTACGGGCTGTCCATTGACACTTGGTCTGGATTAATAGTCAAACTTGATTTACAACATTCAAAATCAGACAAAACCAGCCACTTAAACTGGCATACACACAGCAAAATCAAAATATTCAATATTAAATGTATGTGCAAGCTCTCATCTTCCTCATCATAGCTGAGACAAAAACAGATGGGATTTTGGAGCAAGAGAAAAAAAAAAACAATACCAGAATTGTATGGAAATTCAGATAAGCAAGTATGTCATAGATTCTTGACCTTACTTGAGGAGAGCTATAAAAGTTGATGAAATGTCTTATTTATTGTGGACGTTTCAAACTTTGAGTTGGATAAAATCTGACAAAAAAATATAGAGGAAGCTCTTTGTCCTGGGAGAGGTGGGCGCCGCCATTTGTCTTCTAGAGACGTGAGGCCTTAGATCAATCCAGGAAGTGTGGATTCAGTGGAGTTACTGGTGTTAACAGGTGTTGGGGTTTGTTGTCAATGGCATGATGACAAACCTGTTGTCCAGGGACAATGCTGCTCATTCTGATAGCACAAATACTTCCACTGTGACCCATTCCAAGATATCTGTGCTTTAGTGATAAACTGGAATTATTTTGGATTTGTAAACATCAAACACCCTAAATGTTAAGTAAGCATAAATGCCCTTTTTTGGCCCTTAAATTATTCCTATCAGGAATTTTGTTAGAACAATGAAGAACGGAACTAATTCCTTGGTTTTTTAAAAAGATTTTCTTTCTTAGATGATGGCCTAATTTCCCTTCCCATGGCTGGGGTAAAATACTCTGATAAAGACTGTTTAGAAGAGAGAAGATTTGTTTTATGTCACACGTCCATGTTATAGCCCATCACTGTGGGTAAGTTAAAGTAGTGGGAACTTAATGCAGCTGATCACCTGCACGGTCAAAAGCACAGAGAAAATGATGCATGTATGCTTTTATTAACCAGTGTCCTCTCTCCTGTCTGTTCAGTCTGGGGCCCCGCTGTGAAGTTGGTACAGCCCATGACGGGTGGGTGGGTATTCCTATACCAACTAATATAATCAAGATAATCCCCCTATAGACATGGCCACCGTCCAACCTGAACTAGCCAGTTCTTCACTAGGACTCACTATTTAAGTGATTCTGCATTGTGTCAAGCTGACAATTAAACTTTACCATCACTTGGGCTTGGAGAGATGATTCAGTGCTTGAGGAGACTAGCTACTGTTGCAGAGGACTTGGGGTCAGTTTCCAGCAGTTCATAACCATCTATATGAACTGTATGAATGCTTCATCCAACCCAAGCATGGCCAGAACTGAGCTATAGTACTTCAGGTCCTTTCCGCTGTCAGTCCTTGAGCTGAAATGAGAAACTGTAATGGAGAGGTGCCTGTAGGCTTTCAGGTGCTTGGGCATTAGAAATCTCTGAACATGGCAGTTCATAACGGTGTATAACTCCAGCTCCAGGGGATCCATCTCCCTTCTCTGGCCTCTGCAGGTGCTTCATGGATGTGCTGCGGGCAGATCCTCAAAAAATAAAATAACTCAGTAACATAAAATAAAAATAACTCAATCTTTAAAACAACCAAATCATCACTGCTGAGTTGATCAGAAAAATAACAAAAGGGACAGAAATTCTGAGTGTAAATCCATTGCGAATGTAAGAATATGGGAATATAAGAACCCTACTTTTCTAAGCCTTTCATTTTAATGCTTGGTTCTTATTAAGTGCATGTGTGGGGTGGGAATACTTGAGAGAGAAAAGAATTAATTTGATAATTGTTCCCAGAAGATTTATGTTTTAATTCATCAGCAAATTCCTTCTCTCGAATTTGAGAGTAATAACATAGATTTAGTTATTTTTAAAGCGTTATGATTCAGTGGTACTTACTGCCTTCACATCACTGGATAACCATTGCCCCTGTTCGAAGCTTTTCTCTAGTTTTTCACTTGGCAGAAGCTCTGGATTTTGTAAACTATCCTGGTGTCTTGACATCCCAGGCCATACCATGAATCTAACCAGAAATTATCTGGGCTGTAATGGTCACGTTCCCTTCAGCAACATCAAACCTTTTTAGATGGCTGAGTGGATCCGGGTACCACCCGCATCTTTCCCAGCAACTAGAGAGAAAAAATACATTTAGGAGTCAAGACAATCTTGCTGACGTCCGGGAGCTCCCTGGCTATGCAAGGTACATTGCTGGTATTTGCCGAGTTACTTTTCCCACTTCCTCAGCTGGTCATCCTTCTTTGTCCACCCGTTGCATTTGCTGACTACCTGGAAGTCAGCAATGTTTCATGGAAGGAGGTTTCTTTCTTCCAACCCAACCACGGCCAGGACTGAGCTGTAGTGCTTCACTGTCCGTCCTTGAGCTGAGACGGGAAACTGTACTGGAGAGGTGGTCGCAGGCTTGCAGGTGCTTGGGCATTGGAAATCGTAGACACCTGGGCTGTTATAGTCCTCATGGGCTCATTTTGTGGAATGATTGATGCCAGATGAAGGTTGCCTGGGCAGGCTGGAGCACTTACTCATGTGAGTATTTATGGTGACATTCTGATAAGAAAGGTGCCATTGGGTAAATTGCAGCTGGGCTTATAAAGTTCATCCACCAGAGATGCCTAGGGACAATAGACGCCCATTTACTTCCTTAACCTTAGGATGACTCTTCATTCCCAGATGTGTTCACACCGAGGCAGAGGGAAAGGAAATCAGTCTGTGTCTCTCTTTCTAATTTTTTTTTATAACCTGTCTGTGTCCTTTTTTTTTCTTTTTATAATCAATGTGTGTTTGTTTTTCTAGGGCCAGACATATATGTATCATCAAACTGTTTAATAATGATATGTCAAAGAACGTTTTGAGGAAAGAAAAGCCAAAGGAGCAAAGAGGAGGTCCTTTATACATCTCAGCCTCCCTCTCAGACCCTGCACCTGTTCCCTTTAAAATTCTTTCAACAGCAATGAGGAAAAATGGTTTTATTATATTGTGACCTTCAGGCCAAATCTCCCTTTTTGCAGCCATGGCACTGAACAATGTGACTCCAAATAGTATAGTTATTACCCACGCAGTTAAAACACATACCTAGAAACAACGGCCGTTTTATAGAAGGAGAATATTTCTCTTGATAAATAATACACTGAAAACATAGGTTAGGCACCAAAATGTTAAAATTAACCACAGAGCCATCTATATGCTGACTCTGCATGGGAAGAGAAAATCCTACTCTGGTGTTTGCTAAGAATTATGATTTTATTTTATTTTATTTTATTTTATTTTATTTTATTTTATCTTATGATGTCAGACTTTAGAAGGCAGGCAATCCAGTTCCAAGAAGCCACAGAAGCAGTGTGGCCCAGTGTCATGTTTACCCTGTGACTCAGCAGCTGCAGTCCATTTAAGGGAGACAGACCATTCTAATAACTCACTCTAATTAACTCCCCCTCTCTGATAATGGTTCCTCCTGGGGTTATCCACTAAAAAGAGCTTTGAAGGGGGCTCAAGTTACCAAGAAGAATGAAGATAACACATTTTGATGCTGCTTAGAAGTCTCTGTCCCCAGATACTCATCTTTCTGAGGTTCCTATGGTTACTGTCTCCTTTTGACATTTTCCTGGAAAGCTTTTCATCAGATATCAGCTGCTTATAAGCCACCAAACTGCCCACCAGAAAAGCATTTCAAGCTGCTCCATCTTACCGTTCTAGTAATACCAAAATGACTGTCTTTAACTTGTACAAATAATCAACCATAATAGCCACTAACTGGTGAAGAAACATATTGACCTAGTCTTGCCTACTGTTAAAGAGAAGTGGGTCAGAGAAATGTTTCTTATCAGAGAAAGAGAGTGAAGTTCCAGAAAGACAACACCCTCTTCAGATGGCTCTGCATTCTAACTGAACTTGACTTCAAACATCCTGATGAGCCAGTCACATGGTTCTGCAAGCCTTTGTTGTTTCATCGTGAATTCTGCAGTAATGCCACCCAGAATGAGTTCTGAGATCCTGCCTGCTAATTCTGGAAACCACAAGCTCTGAGGCTGTTTAATTGTTCTCCCTCTTGTTGTAATTTGTCACCAGTGAGGGGGAGGACGGCTGTTATCATTAAGTATAACATTTCAAAATAAATCTGGGCCAGTAGAAACAGTCTCCTTCAAAAGCACATGGGGATGCTTTGATGTCACCGCAGATTAGGCCTCTGGAAGTCACTCACCACTGGGGATACAGTTAATGTCTCTGGCCATTTTGTGTTTCTTCCTGTTTCTGTCATTCCTCAAATACCTGCCCTTTGTCACCATATTTTTAGACCATATATTCTGTAGGTTTGAAGAGCTGTATCAGAAATCCCTAGAGGGAGCAGAGTCATCTATTTGAAAACTCTTTTAGAGTGGTCATGCTGGGAGGACATATGTGAAGGCCTTGCCTATGGGGAAGGCATTTTCTTGAATTGTTTAGTTGCTTTGTGAAAACAGTTCATTCCTGAAATGGAAGTGTTAGAGCACACAGACCCATCTTAAGCACAAAGATTTAACAAAAAGATGCGATGTTAGGGTGTTTATGTACTTTTACAGTAGGGTGCTGAGGTAGAGAGGCAGGCATCAAGTTAACATATGAGGAAGATGGAGAGATGGCTCAGCAGTTAAGAGCACTCACTGGCTGCTCTTGCAGAAGTGACTATTTGGTTCCCAGCACCTACATGGTGGCTCGCAACTGCCTGTAATTCCAATCCCAAGGAATCCTATGTTTTCTTCTGGCCTCTGGGGGCACCAGGCATGCGTATATGTATGCGTATGCATATGCTTATGTATATATGTACATAAACGTGTATGTGTGTATGTATATGTATATATATGATGTATATATATGAATGAGTATAACTATAGATGTAGATTATATATAAGTATATCAACATATGTAGATTATATTTGTATGCATAGAAGATGATGTATATGAATATAGTATATGTGATGCTGTATGTGTATGTACATGTGCTTGTGTATGAATATTTATATGCACATATGTCTATATTTGCACATGTGTATATATGTATATAAATGTGTAATCACTTATGCATATATCTTTTTATTTTAAATATATATTAGCATATGAAAAAAGCCAATGGGCAGAAGCCTGGATCACCCCCCCCCATAGGGCAACATATCAAGGATAGAGCATGTGCAAGAAAAATTAATGATATGCAAATGTAGAAAAAGGTGCACACCTTCTTAATGCATAAAGGCTCACTACACTGGTGGCAGACTGTCATTTACTTATTTATTTATTAATTAATTATTTAGTGTCATGTATTTGTGTGTGTGAGTGTGTATGTATGCTCATATGTAGTTGGTACTTTCCTTTCACTGTGTACGTCCCAGTGATCCAGCTCAGGTTGGTAGGCTTGATGACAAGTTTTGCTAACCACTCATCCCCTGCTGTTGTTTTAGGTCCTTTTTTATATGGGGACTAATTTCATTCATAAAAACTCCGTCCTA
Organism: Montemys delectorum; assembly: GCA_019843815.1. Lineage (NCBI taxonomy): Eukaryota > Metazoa > Chordata > Mammalia > Rodentia > Muridae > Montemys > Montemys delectorum. The sequence goes on along the minus strand of JADRCD010212074.1, from coordinate 6,861 downwards.
ATGGACTGGTCATATCTCAAAAGCCTCAATGTTGAGTACCAGGATTTTGACCTGTGATTTTTTTTTTCTCTCATTCGACAACAGGAAAGTACAAACAGTCTCATACCTGTTTGTTTGTTTGCTTGCTTTTGTCTTTAAGACAGGAAGAACAACCCACAAACCACAAGAAACTTAAGAAGAAGGAAGACCAAAAGGTGGACATTTTATTCCTTCTTAAAAAGGGGAATCAAATACCCATGGAAGGAGTTGCAGAGATTAACTATGGAGTAGAGACTGAAGGAAGGACAAGCCAGCCTAAATATAGCTAGCTCCTGAGAGGCTCTGACAATACCTGACTAATACAGATGTAGAGGCTCACAGCCATCCATTGAACTGAGTACATGGTCCCCACTGAAGGAGTTAGAGAAAGGTTCTATGGAGCTGAAGGGTTTGCAGCCCCTTAGGACGAACAACAATATGAACTAACTAGTACCCTCAGAGCTCCCAGGGACTCAACCACCAACCAAGGACTATACCTGGTGGGACTGATGGCTCTGGCAGCATGTGTATAGTAGAGGATTGCAAAGCTGATCATCAATAGGAGGAGAAGTCCTCAGCCCTGTGAAGGTTCTGTGGCCCAGTGTAGGGGAATGCCAGGGCCAATAAGTGGGAGAGGGTGGGGTGGCAGGCATGGGGATGAGGGAGGCAACAGGAGTTTGTTCTTGTTGTTTTTGTTTATTTGTTTGTTTTTTGGAGGGGAAACTGGGAAAGGAGAAATTTACATGTAAATAAAGAAAATACCTAATTTAAAAAAAAAAGGGGAGGGGGGCTGGCAAGATGGCTCAGCGGGTAAGAGTACTGACTGCTCTTCCGAAGGTACTGAGTTTGGATCCCAGCAACAACATGGTGGCTCACAACCACCTGTAATGAGATCAGGACGCCCTCTTCTAGTGTGTCCGAAGACAGCTACAGTGAATTATGCCAGAGCGAGCAGGGCCAGAGCTAGAGGGGCCGGCAGAGGTCCTGAGATCAACAGCAGCCACACACATGATGGCTCATGGCCATCTATACAGCTACAATATACTCATACACATAAAATAAATAAAAAGAAATCGTTAAAAAAAATAAGACAGCAGCATACAGGCTGGTGAGATGGCTCAGCAGGTAAGACCGCTCAACCGAAGGTCCTGAGTTCAAATCCCAGCAACCACATGGTGGCTCAAACCCATCCGTAATGAGATTTGACGCCGTCTTCCTGGTGCGTCTGAAGACAGCTACAGTGTACTTAATTATAATAATAAATAAAAAATCTAAACAACAACAACAACAAAAAGACAGCAGAGAACAAGTTGTAGAGATTAATCTCTACCTGAAACTGAACCCCAGGACCTACCTACAAAATAGAAACCTGAAAATGACAGGAATGAATTTGTTGAGGTCTCTAGAAGACACAGACATCCAGTGTCTGCTTTGTTTTCTTACCAGTGCCCCAGGGCACAGCCCAAGTTGGCCTTGAGATTATTTGCCCCCTTTAGCATTGGTTCAGGGACCTGAAGAATTCTGGGATGGAGGCAGAGATTTCAGTAGCCAAGCCAGCTTTTGTCTGTGTGGTAACCTAGGGGTCAGAACCCAGGAGACCAGCTTTAGAAGAAATAAATTAATAAAAAACAAAACAAACAATAAACACCTCAGTTGCCTAGATAAGACACACGAGCCAATGGGAGGAGAGCGACCTGTATCCCAGGAGGACTTACACCAACTTTGGGAGGAGAAGGCCTCTCATGCTTTTAAGTCACAGAGGAAGTCTTACAATGTTTGAATCCTTGGCACTGACACTCAGGGGTAAAGCAGACAGATGCTCCAGGATGACCACGAGAATGTGCTGTGCAGTACACCTGGCAGGCACACCTCCTAGTCTGTTCTGGGCTGGGGTCAAAGACTATTTTTTTTTATATTTTATTTATTTTTTTATTAAATTAATTTATTTTTTTACACTCCATATTCCATCCATTTCCTGCCAGCCCTCCCCCATCCACCCTCTGACTGTTCCACATCCCACACCTCCTCCCCAACCCCCCTGTCTCCATGTGATGCCCTCATCCCCCACCCTACCTGACCTCTAAACTCCCTGGGGCCTCCAGTCTCTTAAGGGTTAGGTACATCATCTCTGAATGAACACAGACCCAGAAGTCCTCTACTGTATGTGTGTTGGGGGCCATACGAGACAGCTCGTGTATGCTGTCTGTTTGGTGGTCTAGTGTTTGAGCGATCTCGGGGGTCCAGATTAATTGAGACAGCTGGTCCTCCTACAGGATCGCCCTTCTCCTCAGCTTCTTTCAGCCTTCCCTAATTCAACAACAGGGGTCAGCTGCTTCTGTCCATTGGTTGGATGCAAATATCTGCATCTGACTCTTTCAGCTGCTTTTGGGAAAGGGAAATAAAACTCTTCTTGCCCAGCCATTCTGCAGGTGATATCTTAAACAAAAGAATCATGCACAATTTGGTTTTAGTTCTTGTTCTCACTCTTTGCCAAAGCACATGTCAAATGCCACTGAAAGGAGGACAGGCTTACTTTGGCCCATGGTTTGAAGCGGTAAAGTGCATCCTGGCAGAGAAGATATGACAGCAGGAGAGTGAAGACAGCTGGCTATGGTCAGCCAGGAAGTGAGGAGAGATGAACTCTGGTGCTTAGTTGGCTTTTTGCTTTTCCATGTTATTCAGCTGGAATCTCAGCCCATTGGGTTGACAATGAAGATTAACGTTAGATATATCTTATGTCTTAAAGCTATATATATTTAAAACATATAGACTATGTCCTGAAAAAAAATTGGAGAGAATATATTTGCAATGAAGTAGTCTCAAGATAACTTGTGAAGCAGTTCAGACGCGTAGCTGAATCCTACATGTCTCTACTGCCAAAGCTTTTTGAATGCGTGAATTTTTATGTATCTCCAGGGTAGGTAAGTTCAAGGGATAAGAATATGTGCTTCTGTCTTAGTTAGGGTTACTATTGCTGTAATAAAACATCATGGCTAAAAGCAATTTGGGAGGCAGGTTATGATTATTATTATTACATATAATTATATTAATATATAATAATATAAATAATTATGATTGTTGTTGTGCAAATCACTTTGATAAAAGATGACGCCATATATTGTTCTGACTCTTTGGCCTCAAGATGTTCAAGAAAGTGATACATTCTTTGTTTGTAAGCATGTTTGCATGCATGTATATACGCACACCTCTGTAAATGAACATAACTGTAACAGCGCTGTTCCATAGTTAGAGGGTAAATGCAATATGCATACTAATAACTTTTAACATAAAGAAATAAACGTGGTGATCTGAATTTTAGTAATATTTTAACTGTAGTCTTTGAAATTTCATACATATGTACAATGAAAGGGTTTATCCCATTCACAGTTCCATATAACAGCTCATCATTAAAAGCAGTGAGGGCAGTAACTCACAAAGGGCAAGAACCTATAGGCAGGAGCTGATGCAGAGGCCATGTTGAGGGGGGCATTTCTGCTTAGTAGATTGCTCTTGGCCCTCTCAGTCTGCTTTCTTATAGAACCCCGGATCATTGGTCCAGGGAGGATACCGTGCCCAATGAGTGGTTTCTCCTCACCAATCACTCATTAAGAAAATGCCTTGCAGGCCTGTGTACAACTGGATCTGGTGGAAGTGTTTCCTTGATTGGGGTTCCCTTCTCTAAGATGGCTTTAGCTTGTGTCAAGTTGACATAAAATTAGCCATCGCAGATGCCAAGCATGACGACCTGAGTTCCAGTCCTGGAACTCAACACAGTAGGGAGAAACCCGACTGATGCAAGTTGGCCTCTGACCTCCACACTCTTGCCTTGGCGCACATACCCACACTTTCCTCTACACAATTAATAAAAAATAAAACAATAGCAATCTAAACAAATTACTCATGTATTTGCGTATGCCCAGTGCTGAACTAATTACCTTAACATATAATTATATAACAATATAATATAATTAGTATATGTTAACATATAATATATACTAATTACCTTAGTAACTTAGAACAACAGAAATATCATCTTGTAGATTTCCAAGAACCCAGCATTCTACATTCAAGACGTGACAACACTCTATTCTCCTGGGAAGTTGTTGGGAGCAGCCACTCCTTCCATAGCCTCCATGAGCCAATTGTTCCATGGGGTTTGTGGCTTTACTCTATCTCTGTAGCTTTTCTTTTGTTCTCCATGTTTGTCCCCTGACTCTGACCCTTTGGATCACTCTATATAAGGACTGCCCATACAGCATCCATTCCCAGTTTACTGTATCTGCAAGTATTTCTGCTACTATGTAAGGTGTTTTACCATATACCAGGACCTGACTCTATATGGAACCAGTGTTCTGTTCCAGGTTTCATCGATAAGATGACGACATCCGATAGCTGCAGCGTGCACCTGAGATTCCAGCATGTGGTAAGTAGAGGAAGGAGGCTCAGGAGCTTAAGGTCATTCTCAGCTTCATAGTGAGCTAGGGTTCAATGTGGACTACATAAAATCCCACCTCTACAAACCACGAACAACCCAAACCACGTGACCATAACAACATAATCTTTGAAACCGGGCCAATACTATGTAATGGCAACAGCCATAAAAATAAACTTCTATTCTTGGATATCTAGGGAGGAAATTTTTATCTTGTCCCTGCTGTCTATCAATTACAAAAAAAGAGCCTATACTTACAAAGCGAAAACAAAAGAACCAACTTAAATCTTCCTAAGTATTTGGCTTAGAACATGAGGTGTGTTAGGTGTCTGGTTGCAATGATTATTTTAATGGTATTTTAAGCCACAGCTTAGATGACTCTCCACTCATGCCAGCTCTTATATGTCTTTAAGTCTAGGAGCCTGCTTCACAAACCCTACTGGCCAGCACAGTGTTCTTTCTTTCCTGTGTGAGTTGAACAGTGCCAAGCCAGCTACTGATGTCAGCAGATAATAACAGCGGCGTCAGGGCTGAGACGGGGAAGGGAAACCAAGGTTTCAGACTCTTGGTTCCCTGGTGTGCTTGTAGCCCACACCTGGGAGCAGATCCTTCGGAAGCTTGGAGCTTGTTAGAAAACCTTCGTCTTTTTAACAAGGAAGACACAGCTGTATGTAGGCGGGGCATACACTGAAGATGCTGGGTGTGGTGGTGCACTCCTTTAATTTCAGCTCTGAGGAGACAGAGACAGGTGAAGCCCTGTGAGTTCAAGGTCAGCCTGGTGTACATAGCAGGTTCCAGACCTGCAAGAGCTGCACAGGAAGACCCTATGTCAAACTACTACTACTTCTATTACTACGTCTACGACTGCTACTACTACTACTACTACTACTACTAGTAGTAGTACTACTACTACTACTACTACTACTACTACTAATGTTGTTGCTGTTGTTGTTGCTATTGCTGTTGTGCAAGCCAGATATTGTTTGGACTCTTTGGCCTCAGGATGCTCAAGAAAGTGATAATTTGCTTCTATGCATGTGCATATGCATGCATACACACCTAAGTATTTAGCTCTGCAAATGAACATAGTTGTCACCAGTCTATTCCATATGTGGAGTCTACGTGGAATATACTTGTACAATCACTTTTAAAATAGGTTTGGTAATTTGAATTTTAATAACATTTTATATTTATTCTTTGAGGTTTCCCAGATATCTGCAACACATTTTAATGATGTCTTCCTCTATCTCCGCACCCCAACTTCCTCAGGGGAGAAATATTCCAGAAATAAATTTAATTTCAGCTTGTGGGCTTTTCCTTCCAGTGCTTGTGATACATGTTGAGATCAGCAATTGTCCTAGAGGACCTTCAGGCCTCACGCTTGTCAGTCACTTTTCCTTCCCTTCACACCTGATGACAAGTGTTTTCCTGTCCTAGACTCACTGCTGATTCTACATTGTTCACTGCAGATTGTGGGGAAACGAGAGAGGAATAAGGAGAAACTCCCCTTCATTGTGTGCCTGTGTATACCTCTGTGTGTGTGTGTGTGCGTGTGTGTATGTGTGTGTGCACCTGTGTGTACTTGCATTTATGAATATATGTATTCATGTCTATGTGTATATATATTTACATGCATGTGTATATATATGCATACGTGTGCATATGTCTGTATTGATATGTGTGTGTATATGTGTGTGTGTGTTTATATATCTATGTGTGTATCTTTGTGTCTGCATGTCTATATATGTCTGCATACATGTGTGTTTATGTATGTTTATGTGCATGCATGCATATGTGTACAAGTGATATGATAAATATAGTTGTGGAAGTGGTTGCCCACAGAAATTTTGTGGCAGTATATTCAACCATAGGTTTAACTGATGAGATACAAGGGGACAGAAATCTAAGCAAACAGTTCTCGTCACATACTCTGGGGACTCCTAGCCCACATGTGACTAAGTTTCACGTATTTGGAAATAAAAGTTAATTCAAAAGTTTAGAAGAGAATTCTCTCTCTGCTCACCTTTCCTCAGAGTGTGGCCTCTGAGCCACACTCCCACCCCTATAGGAATCCAGCTGAAGGTCGCTTGCTGACACCTCACTGGTTTTCAGTTGCTTTGATGTAGGCATAGTGATTGATTCAGAACCTTAGTTAACAAAACCGAACTCCCTGGAAAGCCCCACTTCTCTCTCGCTCTCCTTGAAGCATGCCCAGAATGGTTGCAACAATATACTATGGCAATTAAAATAAACAACCATCCTATGAAACCTTGTAAAACCCCGCCATTGGTAGCAGTGTCTTAGAGAGGTTGCTTTGATGTCTTCCCTTACTGTAGGCATTTTGCCCAGTGAAGAAAACCTTTAAAGAGATGTGTGTGTGTGTGTGTGTGTGTGTGTGTGTATGTGTGTGT
>JADRCD010212073.1:635-21402 GCA_019843815.1 Montemys delectorum | reverse complement strand
TCACCCGCTGGAGTGAGCAATAGCCATTTATCCCTGGCAGGTTGTGGCTACAAAGAAAGACTGGCCAATGGGTAGAGCATCAGGACTGCCTCTGTTCCATAAGGTGACCATGGTGTCTGCCATCTAAAGCGGCACTCTGCTTGCCAGCTGGCTCTGGTCTCCATTCACCTGGAGCTGTCTATCCTGGGACTGGATGGGTCAGGTGGACCCCTACGTTATATAGTAGGGATGGCCCCTTACGGTTTATGCTCAGGACCCAGTGGCATGTCTCATCTCCAGATGATTTTCTGTCTCACTCTTCTGCTCCAAGTCCTTGACTTTTTAAACTGTGTCTCACACTCTTCTTCTTTTTTTTTTTTTTTTGTATTTTCAAGACAGGGTTTCTCTGTGTAGCCCTGGCTGTCCTGGAACTCACTCTGTAGACCAGGCTGTCCTGGAACTCAGAAATCCACCTGCCTCTGCCTCTCAAGTGCTGGGATTAAAGGCGTGCGCCACCACCGCCTGGCCCTGTCTCACACTTTTTTAATGTTTTTCCTCTGACCTCCTGATCAGCCCAACATCCTATCCTACACCAAGCCCACTTTCTCCACCTTCCTCTGACCCCACACATAGTAGGTTCTTTAATCCGTGGGGTAAATTGGGGCAACAATTTGGACCCATCCCAGCCGGGAAAAGAGAGGTGTCTTATACATATCTAGGGCTGGTGGAAGGGTATTTGACATCAAAGATGAGTCACCCGCTGCCACCTAACCCTGAAGCACAGAGGAAAATTTGGGAAGGTATTGGAAATAACAAGCTAGAAATGACCCTGCCTGATTGAGCACACACCTGAGTCACCTCTGACTCAGACCCAGACTGCAGGTCGCCTGCCTCTGGCAACCCCCTGCTTCTCTGCTCCTCTAGCCCAGCAGCTGAATGGGAACCATACTCCCCGCTCATCCATCTAAGAACCTTCAGCATCCCCTTAGCTTCCCTGCCCGGAAAAAACCATCAATGACCTAGGCATCACAATCCAGCATCCCTGCCCCATCCTGCCCTCTTGGAGGGTGTCAGCCAACTCAGCCTGGTCCGGCTTCCAAGAGTGGGAGCCAGTGCTGCCCAGCTTCCTGCCCAGTGGTCTGTGGGCTGTGCCAGCTACATGGCCAAGAGACTTACTCACCCTCGGAACAATTTCTCCTCTATATGGAAAGAACATATGCTTTTCCTGCTGTGGGATGAGAAAGCTGGAGGGAAAGGCAGGGTGCTGGCCCAGCCCCAGCACTTTCCTTTCAAGCCACATGTGTTTCGTGGCAGAACCTGGAGGCCTCTGTTCCAGGGAGGCCTCAGGAACAAAGTCTAAACCCAGGATTGTAGGCGGGAGGTGCCAGCCCTTCTGCTGTCCCAGTCTCTATATCTGAAGCCAGACTCTGTCTCCTCTCTGGGGCCTGGAACAGGTCTGCTTGTCTGACCCCCCAACCTATGTCTTGTAGATCTGGGGTGGAGCAAAGGTCCTGGGTGAGCAGCAGATGTAAGAAAAAGCATTCTTTCTATGGAGTTAGCATCTTCCCTGTACGGGACATGGAATGGCTGGAACTGTACAGTACAGACTGGCGTGCCTCTGAAACCCTGTAAGTCTGGCTCAGGATGCAGCAGAGAAAAGGGCAGAATCTGCCAGGCGGCGAGCACACAAGTCTGGATTTGGCTGGTTTGCTTCTTGGCTGGGTGACTCTGAACAGAATCTGTCTCCTCTCTGGTTCTTAAGCTGAAGCTGGAGGATAAGAGTGGCATCCTCTGAGTGTTATTGCGAAGGTCAGAGACAGAGCCGTGTACATGCTGGGTCGCACCGACACCCTCAGAGGGAGGCTCTGAGCAAACATATGGGAAGGCATGTAAGAGACTAGCTGCTGCAGGGAAGGAGTGCCACCCGATGGAATCAGCTGGTCCTCTGAGGCAGTCATGGCCCGTGGCCCTTGTTCCTTAGTCTCTGGATGGAATACTCTTGTAATTGCACTCGTGAGTTTTTATCTTAGAGAAACAAAAGTGCATGCTTGCACCAAAAGCCTGAACACACGGGTTGCTAGCAGCCCTCCTTATAACACTCCCCAGGGTAGGCAACCTGGGTGTTCGTGAATGAGTGAATGTTTAGTTAAACTATACTGTGTCCATAGCATGTAGCTATGGACACGCTCCACAATGTGGGTTGCTCTCCAGAGAGTTATGTCAAGTGCAGAATCAGTCTCTCAGCAGGCAGAGACTGTGTGCTTCCATTTACTGAAATGTCCTGAAATGACATAGCTCCCAAAATGAGATTAGTTTTGTAGTTGTCAGGGCCTAAGTCCCAGGATAATGCGAAGTGTAGCATTCCGAGAAGGGAGCCGCCTCTTAACTGTAGGATTGATTCTCCATGTTATTGCCACAGAATGTGTCTGTCATCTCTTGTCCCTGCTATGAAATCGAAGGATTTCTCTGAGAAAGCCAATCCAATGGCAATGACCTATAGATATTGCTGAGTAGGATCCCTGTTGTAGTTTGGAATCTTAAGCTCTCCCCAAAGGCTCCTTATTGAAGGTTTGGTCCCCAGCCTGTGATGCTACTGGGAGGGGGTGGAAACGTCCGGAGCTGGGGTCTAATGGAGGAAGTTAGTATACCAGCTAGGTCACGCCCCTGAAGGAGACAATGGAGACCTTGACCCCTTTCTTCTGTCTCTCTCCTTTTCAGTCACCATGAAGTAAGCATCGCTGGTGGATCACATCATCATCCTCTGCATCATCACAGGCTCTGAGTGACAGGGCCAAGCAGCCAGGGACTGAGACTGCTGAAGTTGTTAGCCCAGATAAGGCTTTCCTCTGCGTGTGCCCTACAGCAGTGGCAAAGCAGCTAAACCACTGCTCAGTGCCCAGCTGTGCTTCTGTTCCCTGGTTCAGCGAGGCCGGAGTCAAGGCCACTACAGCATGAAGGATGCTCAAGCATACTTGTAGTGCATCGGTCTTCAATGTGAATGGCCAGCAAAGGATGTCAGAGGCCCATAGCAGACAGACAGAAGAGGAGAATAGATTAAAAAACAGATAGGATGTGGGAAGGAAACTCAGAGAAAAGGAGAGAAAAAAATGAAACGATATACTCAGAAAATCAAGAGGTTTTTACCCCTCCCCCCAACAACACTGTTTTAAAGAGGAATATTTTAAGAATAAGAACATTCTTCACAATAAAAAATGTACCATAAGCTTTAAATTAGGTACCAAAAGATATCAAGCCATTTAAATATTAAAGGAGGTTAACTAAGAGAGAGACAGAGACCGAGAGAGACAAAGAGACAGAGAGAGACAAAGAAACAGACAGAGAGACAGCACACAGATGAGAAAGTTAAAGGATTCAGCTAGGAATTCAGGATCTGAGAGAAAATGGAGGCAACACAAGACCACAACTCTTTTTTTGTCTCAAAGGGGATAAGAGGTAGTTGATTCTAGAGCCAAATATGAATGGCCACGGCCCTGGGAACACAGATTCAGGGTACACCAAGGTCCATTCTCTAATGCGGTGGCAGTTTCTTGACGTTTTTATAGCAACAAAACAAAGAAAGCCATAAAGAACTTTCCAGACATCAGGCAGGCACATTCATAGCCTTCTGAATGGTGAAAGTTAGTGGTTTGTTTATACATGCCAATTTTTACCTAAGGTTCACAAAGATGTTAGGTCTCCTCCAGATGTGGGCAATAATACCTTCTAAGGGTGCTAGCTAGACAGCCCAAGTTAAATTGCAGTTAGGCTCTGGACCTTCAACCTTGGCATCCCAATCTCCCCACAGTGGGTGAAGACCAACTTCCTTACTTTTGTAGAAGCTTCAATGTAACATGATGTTCTTCCCGGGAACGTTCTCATTCATAGAGAGGAAGAAAAGTTCCTGGAACTGGGGACAGTTCACTGAGAGTAGACATAGGGCTTGAGAACTGCTCAGTAAGATGCTGAACAAAGGTTTATACTACGTCATACCATTGTGGGAGTTCGATTACTGTGGATTAAGAGAAGACTCTAGAGCTTTCAGAGAGGAATACCAGGGTGCATGCACCCCATGGAGTAGGCATCTAAAGGGTGTCAGATGTCTCGGGACCAGAAACTTGAAGAGTGTAATGTCTTGCTCTCCTGAAGTAGTGTTTCCAGCCTGCAGTTCTAACCTGCCACAACATATGAAGTCATGATAAAGGCATATATTTTAAGAAATCTGGGATGGTTTGTGCTTGCTGTGTTTATGTCAACATGACACAGCTAGAGTTATCTGAAAGAAGAAAATCTTAATTGAGAAAATATCTCCATCAGATCCAGCTGTAAGACAGTTCTTAATTAGTGATGAATATGGGAGGGCCCAGCTCATTGTGGGTGCTCCTGTCCCTGGGCTGGTGGTCCTGGTTCTACAAGAAAGCACACTGAGCAAGCCAGGGGAAGCAAGCCAGTAAGCAGCACCTCTCCATGGCCTCTGCATCTATCTGCTCCTGCCTCCAGGCTTCTGCCCGGTTTGAGTTCCTGTCCTGACTCCCTTCAAGGATGAACAACAATATGGAAATGTAAGCCAGATAAACCTTTTCCTCCACAACTTGCTTTTTTGGTCATGGTGTTTTATCACACTAATAGTAACCCTAACTAAGACATGATTCATGCCTATAATCCCAGCATTTCAGAGGCTAAGGCAGGAGAATGGCTCTGAGTTCAAGGCAAGCCTATGCCTTATATTGAGCATCAGGCCAACCAAAACAAAAAATCCTGTACTTCCAAATACTTATTTTTCAGATTCCTTTTAAAAGAAGCTATTGTCACACAAACAAAGAAGGAAAATGAAAAATGTCACTGTATGAGAGACAGGTGAAAGATGTTCCCAGGAGAAAGGGAAGGGGCTGCCTCCGGATACAAGCTGTATGTGTGGAGCCCAGAGAAGCCAGCGCAGAGTGCAGGAAAGCTGTCTGGAGGCCTGGATCTTGTTAAGCAGAGAGGGAATCATTCCAAAAGGAGAGAATTGGTTGGTTGGAGCCACATTAATTATAAGCACATTGAAAACCCAGTTAAAAAACGAGACAATTATTCAAACCAAGGAACAAAAATAGTAAGTAGTATTTACGTGTAATAATACCACAAATATTGAATATTGACTATTGGCCCTTACTCCCAAATGATGTAACTATTTTGGGAAGATGGAGCAAGTGTGCGCATGTGCATCATTACCTTCATATTTTACATCAGAAATATTCCAAAGAGGAAATAATCAACATGTGGGTGCTATTTAGAGTACACTGAAAATTCTCACCGTTAAACAGTCATGCTGTTACTGTGGATAATGGGAGCTGGGCTGAGGGACACTGTTTGCTATGGTAAGACTTGTTATATTGTTTAGTTTCTTTTTTTTTTTTTTAGAATTATTTATTTATTTTATGTATAAGTACACAATAGCTGTCTTCAGACACACCAGAAGAGGGCATCAGATCCCATTACAGATGGTTGTGAGCCATCATGTGGTTGCTGGGATTTGAACTCAGGACCTCTGGAAGAGCAGTCAGTCCTCCTAACCACTGAGCCATCTCTCCAGCCCTGTTTAGTTTCTTTCAAAAATTGTTCAGATGTTAACTTTATAGAAAAATAAAATTCAGCATGCTGTAATGGCAGATGTTTGAATGGAGTTAAGGAGTCTCACTAGGTAGTTTCAACATTAGTAATGTATTACTTCTCAGGTGACAACCATTATTTCTGTGCATCTCAAATATATAACTGAGAATTTTGCTGCAGTCATTTATTTGTTTATGTGGGCATATATGTGTGGGAACATGTATGTAGAAGTAAGAGTTGTGGGGCGTGGTTCTCCCCCACCACATGCATTCTTAGGAATGGGACTTAGGACATTAAGCTTGGCTGCAGGGGCCTGTCCGGCTGTGCCATCTCTCTGGCCCTCAGATGCAGCTTTTATGTGGCAACTAAGAAGCCATGTCATTGTGAGTGGGCAGCTAAAGTTCAGGACCAGAGTGTAGAAGATGGGACAGAGCATGGATGACAATGTGGGATGGAACAGGAAGACAGCCCTGACCCTACCGAGTGAGTAGTAGATGCTGTGGAGGCGCAGAGACTTTTGGACTATAGTTGGGAGAAGTGGAGGGCTTACAAACTCCACTTGGGTCTTGGTTGGACAGAGGGGAGCTAGAGGAGTGTATTCTTTTTCTTCCGACTACTATAACAAACTACCACAACCTTGAGGGCTTACAAGAATAAGTGTTTATTCTCTCAGTGCCAGAGGCTGGAAGTCTGAAGGCAAGAGCTTCTTCCCCTCTGCAGAGTCTGCGATGTGATCAGCTGGAGCTGGAATGTTCCTGCTAGCTCCCAGGGTGATGCTTAGTCTACAGCTGGCGGGGCTACTTTGGGAGATGGGCAGGGCCTAGTTGGACAAAGTGGGTCACTGGAATATGGCTTTGAAAGTTGTACCTTGTCCTCAGTTTCTTCCTGTCTGTCTCCTTTCTGGTCACCAAAAGGTAAGAAACCTTCTCTACCACATGTTCCGGCTGCCACGGTGTTCTGCCTATGTATTGGGGGGTAGGGAGCGGGGCATAACCAGTCTTGTGTGGATCGCTAGGAAACCATGAGCCAGAGTAAATCTTCCCTCTCTCATGGTATTCTGCCAGGTATTTTGCTCACAGCTCACAAAGTATGAGGAGGAGTATTCCTTGCCATGTCCCCCTTACGGTGGCAGCCAGCATTCCATGGTGTTGCTGGGCTGATAGGAGTATCCCTCTCATTTCTGTCTCTGTCTTCTCACAACCTTTCTTGTCTTCATGATAGCAGTGGGAGATCTTTTCCTGCCTCTCTTTTATTAGAGTTGGAATGGCATCTAGGGCCAGTCCAGGTAATCAGGAGCATTTCCTCATTTTAAGATCCATCTGCAAAGGGCTTCTTCCAAAACAAGGGAAGGTTCATGGGTTCCAGGATTTTTATGCAGATATATTTTGGTAGATCATTTTTCAGAAAACCATCAAGGGTGGCTGAATTTAAGGAAATAATTCTCAGAGAAATTTTAATGGGAAAGCAACAAGTATAGAAAAGTAATTGCTAAATAATAGAAAAAGAACTTGAACTAGCCAGCATGAAGTTTTTAGGTTTTCGGTTTTTTTGTTTTTGTTTTTTTGTTTTTCTGAGACAGGGTTTCTCTGTGTAGCCTGGTGGTCCTGGAACTCACGATGTAGACCAGGCTGGCCTTGAACTCAGAGATTCACCTGCTTCTGCCTCCCGAGTGCTGGAATTAAAGGCATGCACCACTATCACCCAACTGGAAATGTTTCTTTTTCAAGAACTTTGATGGGGTCAGTTTTATATCAAATTTCTTTAAATTTTTAAATGTATGTGTGTGTGTGTACGTGTGCATTTCTGTGCATATGCATGAAAGTATCCATGAAAAAAAATGTTGGATCCTTGAGAGCTGGTGTTACAGGCAGCTGTGAACCATACAACCTGGATGCTGGGAACTGAACTCCAGGTCTCTGCAAAAACAGCAAGTGCTCTTAACCACTAAGCCATCTCTTCAGCCCTCTAATGTCTTTTTATTTACTGTGACTACTTTATCATTTTTGAGTAGTGAGAAAATTGAAACACTTCCTTAAAAAGTATGTAGATGTGGGCTGGAGAGATGGTCCAGTGGTTGAGAGCACTGACTGCTCTTCCACAGGCTCAATTCTCAGCATCCACACGGCAGCTTACAACTGTCTATACCTCCAAGATCTGACACCCTCACACAGACGTATGTGCAGGCAAAATACCAATGCACATAAAATAAAATAAGTAAGTTCTAAAAATGTGTAGATGTTAGTTATTTCCATAACCAAGTGCAGGCGTACCTTGGAGCACTTGGGAAGCAGCTGTAGGAGGACCAGTACAAGTTTGAGGCCAGCCTGGTTTATACGGCAAGTTCCAGGCTAGCCAGGGCTTCATAGTAAGACTCTGTCTCAGAAGAAAAGAAGAGATTTTAGACACACTTGGAAACAAGCTAACAGCAATATGGAGAACGATATTTTGGTCAAGATTAAAGTAAATAAAGCCTAGGTTACAAGTTCTGACCAACATAATTTTAGGTAGCAAATCTAAGCACTTTATAAATTGATGAAGGAAACAGAGCAAGAGGAAATAATAGATACGAACATGAACACACCTAAACACTTGGCTAAATAAAGCAGGGCGCTGCCAACAAACCTTGGGAAACTTGACAACAAAAGGAACATTATTATTTTCTTGGCTCATAACAGTAACCATGAACAACATATAGTCACTGGAAACTTGGAATCTCAGCACTAAACAAGAGAAAAGTACTTGGGGGAGATGTGACCCATTCCTCACAGAAATGCATCGATGAAGAAAGCGAGAGTGAACCAGACATGGTAATGCATGCTTGTAGGTGGGAGGTAGAGGCAGAAGGATCAGGGGTTCAAGGCCAGCCTCAGGTGTATAGTGAGTTTGGGACTAGCCTGAGCTACATGAGACCTCATCTCAGCAACAAAAAAAAATTAATTAAATAAATAAATACATCAAATACCCCAAGCAAAGATGATAGCTATGAACTGGTAGCAAATGATGTTGCTGTAATTACTTTTTTTTTTTAATTTTCGATCCAAAAGAGTTGGACCACTTACACAGGTTGATAGCAGACACAATCTGCTGTCATCATGATTCATGGTTGATGATGTTTCAGGCATTAATGCCGGGTCCAGCATGGCTGTATAAGGGGAGGTGTGCCATAATTCCTGCCCCTGGAGCATCACCAGGCGATTGATCCCCATGATCCCTCACATGTGCTGATGGCTGCTGTTGGCCTGGAACTGATCTGCTGTCTCTTCTATCTTATTTTCAGCATTTCTTTTTAGGGAATGAACATCCCCCATTACTCAGAGCTAATCACACCATAGTAACTGAAACAGATGCCATTCTCGGGAATGAGGACGGGAGGTGGTCATGAGACTGTGGAGGATGAGGAGCAGGCCCTCTGCTTGGCCTTTAGGGCCATGGGAAGGGATCTCCACAACATAACCACCGAGGCCATAAAAGCCTACATGGTCCCTTGTAGACAGAGTTCATTGACAGACTTGGCCTTGAATGTGGAATCATGAGGAGATACATGTACCCTCTGGTCCAACGACTGCTGCACTAATTAGCCAGGGTGAACTTGGGGATAGCAAGGATAGAGTTAAAGTGGTCTCAGGATGAAAAGGTATGGGTAGAAAAAGTAGAAATCTATAAAGTACAAGTGAACGATAGATGGGTTTATTTTATAGGAGAAAGATTTGTATACAATCTAGAAACAAATAGTCGTAGGAGGAAAGCATAGAAGGCCATGGAATTGATAGGACGAGGAAACAAAGATTAGAGAATAAAGAGATGATGTATCATCTAAGCATAGAAAAAGTACTTTGTTCTCCTAGTTACTTGAAGAATTGGAGATGACAATGCCTAGGGAGATATTAGAGAGAGCTAGCTGCTCTTCTTGCATAAATTTTAATGTAAGAAATCATTTTAACCCTAGTAGCCCATCACTTTTCTGTTCTTACATGAAAATGGTTAGTTACTAAAGACTGCTGCCTGCTGTACCAGGATACTGGGCTGTGCCCAGATACCCGTGAAGAACAGGCCGTGTAAACCTGTGAGGAAATGTGCTGCTGCTCTGTGTTTAGTTTCTGCTCTAAGGAAGCAGGGGTCAGAATTTGATCTGGGATTCATAAATTTATATAAATTTGAGAATTCCCAAAAATATTATTAATAATGATCAAAGCACTGATGATGTAACTTTAGTAAATAAAGGACTGGGTTAAGGCTCTCTAGATGGGAGAAGGCAAAAGAAGAATGAGAAAGGAAGAAAGGAGAGGAAGGAGGAGTGATGAGAATCCTCGGGCTAAGAGAGAGCACCTGAAAGGACAGCTTCATCCACTACTGACTCCAAGACATTACTGAATTAGCACCACTCCAACTTCCACTTTTCTCAGGACCCTCCTCACGCTGAGGCGGGACCTCAGCATTTTAAAAAGTGTTTTCATCTTTGGAACCTTGAGTCAATATATGGAGGTCCTGTTGGACTGAAGCCTCCAAACAGTAAGTACCACACCATGCAGTGTTCATCTGTGTTCCGTGAGCCTGGCTCCTCTCCAGCCATGGCTGCCTCTCTCCTTCCTCTTGAAGCCACTCGGAAGTGAGGTCACTGTACTCTCTCCTTTCCCCTCCTCAGTGTTACCTTCTGTTCTGAGCATCTGTCTTCAGGTTTCTATTGCTGAAACCCATAACCAAAAGCAACTTGGAAAGAAAAGAGTGATCTCAGCCTAAAGCTGCCCATCCTCCAGGGAAGTCAGGGCAGGAACTGAAGCAGTGGCCAGAGAGGAATATTGTTTACTGGTTTGCTCCTTATGACTTGCCCAGCTGTCATAAGTTAGGGTTTTATTGCTGTGAACAGAAACCGTGACCAAGGCAACTCTTATAAAGACAACATTTAATTGGGACTGGCTTACAGGTTCAGAGGTTTAGTCCATTATCATCAAGGTGGGAATATGGCAGCGTCCAGGCAGGCATGGTGCAGGAGGAGCTGAAGGAGGAACATCTTCATCTGAAGGCTGCTAGCAGAAGACTGACTCCCAGGCAGCTAGAACAAGGGTATTAAAGCCCACACTCACAAGGCCACACCTACTCCAACAAGGCCACACCTCCCAACAGTGCCACTCCTGGGCCAAGCCTATACAAACCATCACACCAGCCTACTTCCTTATAGCTTCCAGAACCATTAGCCCAGGGATAGCATCACCCACAGTGAACTGGACCCTCCCTCATCAATCAAGGAAAAGCACCATAAACTGCCCACAAGTCAGTCTGGTGGAGGTGCATCTTCACTCGAGGTTCTTTCCTCCCTAATGATTCTAGCTTGTGTCAAGTTGGCATGCAACTGGCCACCACAGTGCCTCGGTAAAAGTGCCCTCACCAAGGCTCTCCACAACCTTCCAGAGGCCAGGTGTAGTGGGCATTCTCCAGTGCTGATCCTAAAGGAAGTGTCTGCAGCACGGGGCAGGATCAGACGTTCCAGTAGCTCCCTTCTCCTGCTCTCCTTCTTATTGTTAATTCTGCTGCAAGCTTTCCAACTCACCATCTCTGTGGATTGCTCTTCCGGTTGCCACTTGAACATCAGGATTTCCATTGTGGTTCCTTCTCAGCCATTTAAGACCCACTTAGCTGCCTCATTGGTGAATCCTGCCCTCCTGGATGTCCCTGAGGCTGTTCAAACTCAACTTGGCCCGTGATTCTCCCAGCACCATGAATACCTTTCTTTTGTGCATTTCTGCCTCGGTTTTGGGACTCCCTCATCTATCCCTTCATACACCAAGAAACCAGAACTTTACTTGGCCCTCCTACCTTTGTCTGCTTTATTCATTGTTCTCCTAAATATCCCCCTGCAGTCTCCCCATCTTCCTCACCTCAGCTCTTTCCATCACATCGATCTCCTGGATTTTTAGAGATTTCTTGCCTGGCTCTAGACCTGGTGTTCCTTTCTTTGCCCCACAGGTCTAAGGACCTGAGTTTGGTCTCCGGAACCCATTTAAAAATGGCAGGCATGGTGGTTCCCTCTTTGATCCCAGCTAGCATTGGGAGGAGGAGACAAACAGATCCCTCAGGGTTTGCTGGCCAGCCAGCCTTGCCCAAGCAGTGAATACCAGGAAGCAAGCAAATAAGCACTCCCCCTCCCCCCCCCCACACACACTTAATGAGGGACAAGAGAGATGGTTCAGAAGTAAAGAGTACTGGCTGCTCTTTCGGAGGACCTGGGTTTGGTTCCCACCATCCACATGGCAGCTCACAGCCATTTGTCACTCCAGTACCAGTCTGATTCCTTCTTCTGGGCTCTAAGTAATGCATGTCATGCACAGATGTGCATTCAAAGAAAACAACCATACTCATAAAATAAATATGTTTCCAAAAACTAAAGAGATACCCACTCCATTATCACTCCAGGCCACTAGGCTATCAGGAGGAGCCAAGGAAATGGTGTATGACCCAATGAATGCCTAGCTACTCCCAGTGCAGAGAGGGCATATACTCGAATCAGCAGCTGCTTGAACCTCAGGCTGCGAGTCCAAGTTCTAGTTACCGAGCAAACATTTATTAAACTCCTGTTACGTTGTATGGTGGACTCTCTTCCCCGGTCTAGGAATACATCAGAGATAAAATGGATAAGACCCGGGCTATGGAAAGCGTCTCAGTTCTAGTATTTGGTGCACATTTTGCTTGGAAATGAGTGTCCGTGTTTGCTTTCTGTTTCATGTGAGGCCAGGGCGATGTGCCCACCATACCGGACCTAGTGCAAAAGCAACTGCTCCGTATACAGGAAGGGTAAAGCAGCTGCTCCCCTTGGTTTGCTTAAGAAGTGGCAAATGGCGTATTTCACTTGAGCGCATTTCGGGTTTGAGTGACAAACTGAGTCAGTGATGGAGAGAAGGCAGGGCTAAGGCAAATGACAGGGGATGGTGAAGGGATCCTGTCAGCCTCTGCCATGCTCCAGGCACAGAATGCTGTAGAAGTCTCTCCCCTCTGCCTGACACATCAGAAAGAGTCCTACTGCCTTTATTTTATTTTTTACTCTTATTTATTTTTCAGACAAGTTCTCCTATAGCTCAGGCTGTCCTTGAACTCACGTGTAGTTGAGGGTGAGTCACCTCTACCGGCTAAGTTCTGGGATTAAAGGTGTGTGCCTCTGGGCCCAGGGCTGAGGAAGGAAGCTAGAGCTTTGCGCATACTAGGCAAGCACTCCACTGACTGAGCTACACCCTCAGCCCAAACACTTTCCTTAAGGAGCTCCTGTGGAGAGCAGCCCCAGACTGACAGCTGCTGTGCTACCAGTGGCCACAGCTCCTTACTGGTGGGTCACAGGCTCCTGGTACGGCATACACTTGACCACTGTGGTCATCAGGCAGGCTGGACAATGGCCTGCGGCTGGCAGCTGTGCCAACCAGGAGCCAGAGGGGCACACACCACAGAGAGTACAAAAGGAAGCAGCCTCCTTCCAGATAGGTGCAGGCCGGTGGCGATGGCCCTAGGGATTGAAGGCCTAGATGCGGAGTAGGCAGGAAGCCCAGGGGACCCGTCCATCTCACATGGGTGGTTTGGAGGGCTTTGTTGCCTAAGACATAGGTTAAAGACATTTCTGAAAACCTGATGCTGGTTGGAGATGGGGAAGGGAGGCCCAGCTTTTCATCCTGAGGACAAAGTTTAGATAGAGCGTCCTACCCTTCCCTGCTCTGGTCAGAAATAGACCCTGAAAAGACTGGGGTGAACCAGGCTGCTTGGAACAGAATAGGGCCCTGTAGGCTAGTGTTAACATTGCTGTAAACACCACTGAATCTCCCAGCAGCCCTGGGTACCATGTACTAATGGTCCCTATTTTCACAACCGTAGAGAATGTAAGTAACTCGCTCGAGATCACATAGCTTGCTAGAATCTGAACCAGGGCAGTTGGCTTCAGAATCTTAACCCTCACTTGGTGCTAACCTTGTACTCTTACCCTAGAGGCAGAGGGTGATATATCTCTCTCTCCCTCCCTCCTCCCCCCTCTCCCCATCCCCACCCCTCTGTCACTCTCTCTTTTCAGCACCAGCTGTCTAACTAGATGATTAATCGCCTCTATGTCATCTTATCTTCAGGATGTCATTGTCGTCATCCCATTTCATAAGATGATAAAACTTGGGCTCAGACTTCACGTCATGCTGCATGACCAAGATCACATGGCTCATGGCAGAGCCTGGAGTTTATGAGTTATTAATTTGCGTATATGATGTGTAAGACTTTGTGTGTGTGTGCATGTGTGCACATGTGTGTGTATGTTCTAGAGGTAGAAACTGAGTGTCCTCAACTGCTCTCTACCTTATTTTTTGAGGTAGGATCTTTCCCTAAAGTTGAAGTTCAGCAATTCTGCTAGATTCCTTGGAAGCCCCAGGGATCCTCCTGAATCTGCCTCCACAGTAGCTGGATTACAGGCACTTCCCACTATACCCGGATCTTGCTTTTTTTTTTTTTTTAAGATTTATTTATTATTATATCCAAGTACACTGTGGCTATCTTCAGACACACCAGAAGAGGGAGTCAGATCTCATTACAGAGGGTTGTGAACCACCATGTGGTTGCTCAGATTTGAACTCAAGACCTCTGAAAGAGCAGTCAGTGCTCCTAACCCAGAGCCATCTCTCCAGCCTGTGGGTTTTGCTTTTTTAGTATTGTTTTCATTCAAAAATTACATTTATTGTGTGTGTGTACGTGTACACATGTGGGCATGCATGTCAGGATGTATGTGTAGAGGTCAGAGGACAACATGTCAGTACTTGTCTATGAAGTAGAGCCTGGGGATTGAACTCAGGTCGTCAAGCTTGCTGCCTTTACCCAGTCAGGTCCCAGGGAGCCTCCCACCACCACCACCACCTTTTTCATGTGGGTGCTGCAAATGGAATTCAGGTCCCTTTGCTTGCTTGTACAGAAAGAGGGAAGAGCTTGACACACTAAGCCGGTCCCACCCCCAGCCCCACCCCCAGCCCCTGGAGCCTTGCTTTTTAGGCAGTTCTGTGCACTGGAATGCTTGGCAGGTAAGAGGACCTCAGTGGACACTGAGTTCTCCCCTGCTGTCTGAGACCAGGGGTGTGTGTCCTGATCTGCCTGTTGGGCCTGGTTTAGGGGACTTAGGGATTTTGCAGGTCTGCCCCTCACCTCAGCCAGACGCCTCCCAAAGTGTGAGGCAGCCAGAAAAAGCCAGAGACCTTCAGACAGGGGCCAACTGGAACCTGTATTACCCTTTCTTAGTCACCACCTCTCTGTAGAGACTTCGGCCAACAGCCAGCAGTGCAGACAAGGGCGGCATGGACCTGCAGCCTGTGGCTGGCCCCCGAGGGCAGGCAGCCAGATGCCCGCAGCCGCAGGAGAGAAGGGCCCCCTCTTCTCTTCACTCAAAGGTGGATTGAGGAAGGCTGGCTCTGAGAATTTTTTTTCAAGAAACTCGTCGGGAGTGGGAGAATATGAACATCTGTGCCCTGGGTTCTGTTCTGGACTCGGCTCAGGCCACAGTCTGGAGCTGGCGTCGGCTGGAGACAGGCCTGCATCCTGCTGGCGGGTGGGTGGGGCTGCTTCTGGCCTGCTGGTGGAGGAAGGCAGCCACTAGCCTCCACCCTCCGGAGCCCAAGAGGGCGGCGGGCATGGAAGGGCACACGGAGCTTTCAGAGCTGGGGCACCAGGGTGCCTCTATGCACAGTGTGTACAGAAAGGGCTGGGGCAGGTCCTGGAGTCTCGGCAGGTACACTCCACAAGGAAAGGCACCCCAGGCTTTTCCCTCCCCACTCTGCCTTGGTGACAGGCATTTGTGGCCATTACTGATCTTCTTCTCTACCCTTTATTTCAAAAGTCAGCTGTTCATTAAGGCTCCAAGACAATCCAGAAATTGGAAGTTCGAGATCATCCTTGTTTTAGTCAGGGTTTCTATTCCTGCACAAACATCACGACCAAGAAGCAAGTTGGGGAGGAAAGGGTTTATTCAGCTTACTTCTACTTTGCTGTTTATCACCAAAGGAAGTCAGGACTGGAACTCAAGCAGGTCAGGAAGCAGGAGCTGATGCAGAGGCCATGGAGAGATGTTCCTTACTGGCTTGCTTCCCTTGGCTTGCTCGGCCTGCTCTCTTATAGAACTCAAGACTTCCAGCCAAGGGATGGCACCACCCACAAGGGGCCCTACCCCCTTGATCACTAATTGAGAAAATGGCCCGCAGCTGGATCTCGTGGAGCCACTTCCCCAACTGCAGCTCCCTTCTTTGTGATAACTCCAGCCTGTGTCAAGTTGACACACAAAACTAGCCAGTACAATTGACCCCTTGTCAACTTGATAAACAAACACATCACTATTAAGCCTCAACCCTTACTTTCTTATTCATCCCCAAGATCTAAAGTCCCACAGTCTTTACATATTAAAAGTTCAATCAATTTAAAATGTCCAATATCTTTTAAAATTCAAGGTCTCTTAACTGTGGGCTCCACTAAAATACATTCTTCCTTCAAGAGGGAAAAATATCAGGGCACTGTCACAATCAAAAGCAAAACCAATGTCTGGGATCCAACTCACGATCTTCTGGCTCCTCTAAAGGGCTTTGGTCACTTCTCCAGCTCTGCCCTTTGTAGCACACATCTTCTCCTGTATTCCACTGCTGCTGCTGTCCTTGGTGGTCATTCCATGGTACTGGCATTCCCAAAACAATGCTGTAACTAGGCTTTACCAATAGCCTCTCATAGACTGTCTTCATGGTGCCAAGCCTCAACTCCTTTGCATGACCCTGGGCCATCAATTTCAAACTGAGGCTACCCCTTCACCAATGGCCTTCCATGGCCTCTCACTGTGCTGAGCCTCAGCTGCTCTTCATGACTCCTTCATGCCTTCAAAACCAGTACTTCCTGGGCGACTCTTACACATTATCAAATCCTGCTGCAGCACAAGGTACAACCTTGGCTATCTCTGGAATATAGCCTCTTTTTGCTCTCAGAAAACACTTCCTAGATGTCACCTCAGTGATGTGGGTCTCTTCTTAATCACCGCTAATTTCTTAGCTCCAGCTAACCAGCATCAATAGTCCCAGTAATGCAAAGTTTTTGCTTTAGTAGTTCTTGTATCTTGTTAATCACAGCTGATTCTTCAGCCCCAGCTAACCAAAACCACAGAATCTTCACAATCAAAACAACATGGCCCTGATAAAAGTCTTTAATCTTCCCTCTGAAATTTCACAAGCCAGGCCTCCATCTCTGCACTGTTCTCAACATGATCTTCCAGCCTCCTACAGAACATCCCACAGAGTTCTTAAAAAACCAATGGCTCTTCTAGCTCAAAGTTCCAAAGTCCTTCCACAGTCCTCCCCAAAACATGGTCAGGTTGTCACAGGAATACCCCACTATGCTGGTACCAATTTGTCTTAGTCAGGGTTTCTATTCCTGCACAAAACATCATGACCAAGAAGCAAGTTGGGGAGGAAAGGGTTTATTCAGCTTACTTCCACATTGCTGTTGATCACCAAAGGATGTTAGGACTGGAACTCAAGCAAGCCAGTAAGGAACATCCCTCCATGGCCTCTGCATCAGCTCCTGCTTCCTGACCTGCTTGAGTTCCAGTCCTGACTTCCTCTGGTGATCAACAGCAATGTGGAAGTAAGCTGAATAAACCCTTTCCTCCCCAACTTGCTTCTTGGTCATGATGTTTGTGCAGGAATAGAAACCCTGACTAAGACAGTCCTCAACCACCTATCCAGTTCAAAATCTGCCTAAAAGAAAATAATGTATTTACATGGTTCACATTTTTAAATGCTGTAAATGGTATCAATCTATATCTTTATCTATAACTATATCATCTATATCTATTTATCTATAGCATCTATATCCAGCTTCATCTCCATCTGTTTCTCTGTTATCTATCTATGTATCTTACACTCACCTGGATTTCCTCTGCCCTTCTTTTTACCACCCTTTCCTACCTCATAACACACAGTAAGATACATACTAGCTTCAGGTGTACCCCCTCTTGGCCAGGTTTGCTTGGTGGCACACACCCTTTAATCTCAGTACTCAGAGGCCGAAGAAGACAGATCTTGTGAACTAGAGGCCAGCCTGGTCTACATAGAAAGTTCTAGGCCAGCCAAGACTACATAATGAGACTCTGTCTCTGAAAAACAAATCCTTATAGGGTTTTGATATGAAAATTGAGAATATGCTGATATGTTTGCTTTTATTTTATTACTTTATTTTACTATTAATAAATTGTGTACAATATATTTTTCTATGTCTTCAGCTTGTGGACAAAAATCATTAGCACTAAGAAAGCATCTTGATTTCTCTTCTTTCCCTTCAGACATTGGGAATTTATTAAACCACAAATAAAATGCTTGATCTATATTGATCAGACAGTTATATCTTTTAGCATCTTGATTTTCCCAAGTGTATAATAGTTCCTTTGTGGCTGTAATATCATGTGTTGGCTAGACCTTAAAGAGGACCACCTAGGTTGTTTTCAGTCTTCCTGTGTGAAGGCTTTATTCATGCTAGCTTGTTCCAGCTAAAGAAGATGTAAGTACCCGAGGGTAACGCTCAGCTTGCAAAATCAACCATCCATGCCAGGCCTCAGAAGTACACAAAAAACTTAGGTGCCCATAAGACACAGCTTGTAGGTTATTTCATAGGTAGGAAGCTAAGATCTTAGATTAGAGCCAAGGCTGGTTGGACATCACAGGGACTGTAGAACAGATCTGCCTCTGCTCACCACCCCATCTGCAGTGACAGCAGAAGGCCCAGACCAAGGCTCTGAGGCCACTTGTCTAGGAGGACAGATAGGGTTACTATGGCAACAGGGATAGGGCATCTGGCTATTAACCACAGATCTAGCCACAAGCCTATCCATGGAGCCAGTTGTACTCAGACTAGAGCTTCTCTGGACCAACCCATGCACATAGGCACAGACCCAGCCATGGCACACAGCCATAGATACAGCATAAATCTAGTTGTGGGCCCCATTCTGGATCTGGCCCTGGACACAACTAAAGAACCAGCTCTGGACTCAGTCACAGACTGATCTGCAGTTCCAGTTTCACCCATGGACCTAGACTTTAACCAAGCCATGAACACAGACATGTCCATTCTATGACATGGACTCAGCCATAACTCCAGTTTCAATCTAGCCATAGAGTCAGCCACAGACTCAGTCACAGACTCAGCCCTAGACCTAGCCATAGACCCAGGTGCTGACCTGACATGGCTCAGGTCATGGACTTGCTCATAGATCAACCCCTGCACCCGGTCCTAGACCCAGCCTCAGGTCCCAGATCTGCTTCTTGCTTGCTCTGGGTTTTTGTTCCCTATTTCTCCCTTCAGAAAGGGCTTTGAGTTTGTTGGAAAGCCATTCAAAGTAAAGGAGAGAATCAGAGCTGCTGAGCTAGATCATAAGAAATGGAAAGTCTAGAAGGTATGCGAACAAGGACAGGGAGACCTCAGTCTTTAGAGGCACATGTAAGCAGCCCGTAGTTTTGAAAAGAAGTGCTGGAGAGGTTTTGTAACGAGTAAGTGATTCGGAATTACATTTTGTGGAAGAGAAATGTTCATGACAAACCAAAGTTAGCACAGAGGGACCGTCTGTTGAATTAGGAAGGATTTAACTCCAGCAGTAAGAGAGAGAGTCAAGCAGAGGAGGCAGGCAGAAGGGAAGGGCAGCCAAGGTATATCTAAAAGGTGAGGCCTCTCAGATTGGCGCACAGGGAGCTCTGTCACCACCTATCCCATGTCATTCTTAGAGATCTGATTCACTCATCAGTGGTGTGACCTCCTTGGGGATAACAGATGATTTGATCCACTGGGGTGGGTGTGACATAGCTGTGGCCTGAGGATGCTAGTCAGTAGGGTGTGCCATGGAAATACCGCTGGTCCAAGAAGTGGGAAAGCTTTGGTGCATTATTGGATAAACATATGGTGGCTCTAGACAAGCAATCCTCATCCTCGGGGTCTACATTTACTTCCTCTATGACAAGAGGATTGGGATAAATGGGAATTTAGTGAAAGGACTGGACCTTGCCTTTAGAGTTATGACAAACAATCCTTAATTGCCACCATGCAGAGAGGGTGTAGAGCAGCTGTTGTCATGAATCACGTCATAGGCTTGGACAATGTGTGCTTTAGAGGCACCCAAAAAGGAGCCTACTTCTCGGCATTCTTGTGCTAAAGCAGAGGGGAAGGTCTGAGATGGAATTTCTCACCAGCTTTCAAAGTCAGGGAAGCAGGCACCCAGGGTTGCTTCAGTGTGGTTTAGGAAAATATAAAGACATAGGGTCTTTGTGAAATAAATGCATACCAACACCATGAGATGTGTCTAGGATGGAGTCATTACCTGGGAGCCTCCTGACCTGAGCCTGGTGGCTCCCAGGGACACACGAGGAAAGACTGTGTGCCTCTTGTGGGTCTCTCCTTGGCTCCCTGCTGATCTGGCTCCTATAGCCTAGCTGGGGCTCGAGAGATGGTTCAGCGGTTAAGAGCACTGACTGCTCTTCCAGAGAACCTGAGTTCGAATCCCAGCAAACACATGGTGGCTCACAACCATCTGTAATGGGATATGATGTCCTCTTCTGGTGTGTCTAAAGACAGCTACAGAGTACTCATATACATAAAATAAATAAAATCTTTTTTTTTTTAGATAATTTCTTTATTTACATGTAAATTTTCCCTTTCCCAGGTTCCCCTCCAAAAAACAAACAAACAAACAAACAAAAACAACAAGAACAAACTTCTTTTGCCTCCCCCCTTCCCATGCCTGCCACCCCACCCTCTCCCACTTATTGGCCCTGGCATTCCCCTACACTGGGGCACAGAACCTTCGCAAGGCCGAGGTCCTTTCCTCCTACTGATGATCAAATTTGCAGTCCTCTACTGTACACATGCTGCCAGAACATTCAGTCCCACCCTGTATAGTCCTTGATTGGTGGTTGGGTCCCTGGGAGCTCTGAGGGTACTAGTTAGTAATTGTTGTTCATCCTAAGGGGCTGCAAACCCTTCAGCTCCATAGAACCTTTCTCTAACTCCTTCATTGGGGACCGTGTACTCAGTTCAATGAATGGCTGTGAGCCTCTACATCTGTATTAGTCAGGTATTGTAAGAGCCTCTCAGGAGATAGCTATATGCTTGTCCTTCCTTCAGTCTCTGCTCCATAGTTAATCTCTGCCACTCTTTCTGTGTGTGTTTGGTTCCCCTTTTTAAG
>JADRCD010212072.1:0-13489 GCA_019843815.1 Montemys delectorum | reverse complement strand
TTAGCCTTGAGCTTCCTGAGAACATTTTGGCTGCGGCTCCTATCTTTGGGCTCTGTTAGAACCAGCTGTCTCTCCTCTCTCCTAGGTGGTTTTCACAGCTAATGACTCTGGCCATCGCCACTACACCATCGCAGCTCTGCTCAGCCCATACTCCTACAGCACCACCGCTGTCGTCAGCAACCCCCAGAATTGAGGGACCCAGCCCAGGAGGACCAGGATCTTGCCAAAGCAGTAGTGCCATTTGTACTGAAACAGTGTTCTTGCTCTATAAACTGTGTTAGCAACTCGGAAAGATGCCATGAAACATTCTTATTAAACCACCTGTTATTTCATTCAAATTGTGTTTCTTTTTTATTTCCTAATTTTTCTCCTCTGCTCCTAAAACCCAAAATCTTCTAAAGAATTCTAGAAAATGTGCGATCAGAACTTATAAAGAAAGAAAATACTTTTTGGTCCGTAATTTAAAGGGACCCTTTCCATCTTGGGGAGGTCATGGGTGTTCCTGGCAACTTGCTTGAGGCAGATGTGGACCAACCGTTTAATGTTTTACAAGCAAAGCATACACTAAGCATGGTCTGTAGCCATTAAAAGCATACAATCCGATGTGCAGTAGTGTTCCGAGAGCATGGGTTCAATCACAATACTGAAAAGTAGGCCAAAAGATGTTCTGAAAATGAAATAATTAATTTTTCTATAACCTTTAGTGAACAGATAAAGACAAATCTAAGGGACTAATTGTGGCTGCTTATATCATGTTAATTTTGGGTCTCCAAAATTGTTTGTACGAAAATCCACAATGGTAAATAAAGTTGCCGGCACCCAATGGCTAGGCAGGGTAGATGGATGCGAGACTTTTAGGATTCCTGGAGGAGGAACTGAGGAAGAAGAAAGAGAGAGGAAGGAGGAAAAAGGAGATCGCCATGCCTAGAGAAGAAGAGGAGAAACATCATGCCTGAAAAGGAGGGGGACAGAGAGCATAGCCACCATGTAGGAGCTGGGGGATAGCAGCCCAAGAGGGCTGCATGTCTGGGTCTGGGGCAGCCAAGATAGAATATAGACATTAGTAATAACTCGGGAATATTGGAGGGAGGTGGATTAGCCACATGGAGGTTAGAAAGTAGCCCAGCCACTGAGCTGATTAAGGCACATCAAAATATAAAGGGTCTCTCTCTCTCTCAATCTCTCTCTCTCTCTCTCTCTCTCTCTCTCTCTCTCTCTCTGTGTGTGTGTGTGTGTGTGTGTGTGTGTGTGTGTGTGTGTGTGTGTGTGGTGTTTCATTTGGGAACCCAGAACATTTTGGGGCAGGTAGTGAAGAACAAGCCTCAGCAGATGGGCTCTATTAAAGTATTTAATTGGATGTTACTACAACTAATTCTTCAGGCATTTTTGTTAAGCACTTTACTCATTTGAGGGTTGCAACAGTTCCTTTGCACAAGAATGGGTCAGATGGGAATGGGGCTCCAGGCCCCACTTCTTGTTGCTGAACTATTTATTACGATATATTCAGGTAGGAGGGGAGTCGTCGTCTTCCACTGTATGCCCACGGGTGACTCCACTGGCCTCTAATGGACAGTTCCAAGCCAAAGTGAAGAAACAAGTCACAAAACCAAACCAAATGTCCTGAATCTGGGAGAAGGGCTGGAGGTAACGTGCAGAGGAGCTGGGAGGTGAGAGGAAGCTAAGAGAGGGCAAGGAAGTGAGCACCAGAGTAGGTCATGTACATGTATAAAACTGAAGCAGACAAAATCAAACACTAAAACATGCTTAAGAACAGTGAATTCCAAAGGGACAATCCTGCAGCAGCCCAGCTTCGTTTCCCAGGCAGTTCGTACCTTTACTTCACAGTTCAGAGGAGACACTCCTCCTAAGCTCTGTTAGCTTTCCTTCTGGCCTTTCAAAATGAAATAAGCTTAGAGGCAATTCCACTTCCCCAGATCTCTCTACTCCTCTAATCCATTAGACCAATTCTACCTTGCAATCAGAACCCAGCTCTCAGGAGACAGAGGCAGAGGCAGAGGCAGGAGGATGTCTGTGAGTTCAAGGTCAGTCTGGTGAGTTCCAAGCCAACCAGAGCTACATAGTGAGACCTTGTCTAACAACAACTTAGTCAAATCCTAAATCCATGTTTAACTGATTCTCTCTCTCTCTCTCTCTCTCTCTCTCTCTCTCTCTCTCTCTCTCTCTCACACACACACACACACACACACACACACATACACACACACACACACCAGGGGATAAGCACAATAATGTAGGCAAATGAAAAAAGCTAAACAAAATAGAAGAGAATAAGTTCTATTTTAACCACACTGGGTTTAATACAATCAGAGCAGTTCTTAAACTCTAAAGTTGGTGGTGTGTGCACACACATATCCAAGGGGTGGAGGTGTCTCTCGAAAAGCATAATCATAAATATTGAAGTCCTACCTGCAACATTTGATAGCACCTGTCAAACAAGGAAACGAAGCATACTTTTGCCTCAAGCTATATTTTATCCACCAAGTGCTCATAGCAGAGGCAGAATTATTTCTCCCCAAACTGTCGTTACCCAAGCAATTCCTGCCTTTACTTCACAGTCTATAGAGCCTCCTAAGTGCCATTAGTTTTCCTTCCAGCCTTTCAAAATGGAAATAAGCTTAGAAGCAATTCCATTTCCCCAGCTCTCCATTCTCTCTGGGTGGGAGCTGCCCCAGTTAATTTTAAGCCGAAGCAGATGGCTCACCAGCCCCAGCCAGGGTCTTAAAAGGCAGACCTCTGGGGCTAGAGAGATGGCTCAGTGGTTAAGAGCACTGACTGCTCTTCCTAAGGCCCTGAGTTCAAATCCCAGCAACCACATGGTGGCTCACAACCATCCACAACAAGATCTGATGCCCTCTTCTGGAGTGTCTGAAGACAGCTACAATGTACTTACATATAATAAATAAATAAATCTTTTTTTAAAAAAAATGGGCTAGAGAGATGACTCATCGGTTAAGAGCACTGACTGTTCTTCCAGAGGTCCTGAGTTCAAATACCAGCAACCATATGGTGGCTCACAACTATCTGTAATGAGATTGGATGCCCTCTTCTGGTGTGTCTGAAGACAGCTACAGTGTACTTAGATATAGTAAATAAATAAATCTTTTTTTTTTTTAAAGGCAGATCCAAGCTTCTTCTATCCCAAGCCTGTCTAATAGAGAAGCATCATGAGATAAGAGCCCACAGAGTAGGATTGGAACAGTAATGGGGCCAGAGCCCCACTGAGGTCATTGGAACCTGCCCAGGGAGTAGCGAGTCCAACAGAAGGATTCAGATGTAATTGTTATAAGAAGGAGGAGCTGGGTTGAGAGTTCGAGGAGACAGCTCAGCTGGTAAAGTCCTTGCCAGTCTGAGATTAGATGGCAAGAATGTACATAAAAAGCTGATTTCGGTAGTGCATGTCTATAATCCCGGGGCTAGGAATGTGGAGACAGGAGGACTTCTGGAACTCTTGTCAAATCCGTCCGCTCCAGATTCATAGAGAGACTCTGTCTCAAAAAATAAGGAGGATAGTAAGAGAAGATACTGGACATGAACCTCTGACACATGCATCCGCATATGAACACATATACATCCATACACCTTATACAGATACATACACAGGGTGGAAGAAAGATGGGAAGATGAGAAGGCAGGCCAGCTGGATAGGACAGCCAGTCAACATTGTCATAAAAATATTCAAACCCTATAGTCACAAAACAGAAAAGTGTATTGTGGTCTCCTGGGGACGAGGGACCTCAATAAGAGGGAAAACCTGCTAATCTATAGACGCTACCAGGAGGCACTAGGCGAGTGCATAGCAAAAACCCAGTCATAAAAAGAAAGATAAGTAGTGAAGGACCAAGGACCTGAGATGGAGACTGACAATATTCACAAAAAAGATGGCAGTCTGGTTATTGGAATCTGCGGTACATCCTATTGAGGCAAGAAGTCTGGAGAGTTTTGTAAGACAGGTGGCGATTAACCAGGGCCTTCAGAAGCTCAGCCTATGGCTAAGAGACTGGATATGGGCATTGAAAGCCTGGTATGACTGCCCAGTGGAGAGACAGCAGGTCTGCTTATATTGGGCAGGGGGTACATTGTGAGTTCTAGGATAGCTTGGACTGCGTAAAAAGACAAACAAAGAAGGGAAGAGGAAGGGAAGGAGGGAGGGAGGGAGGTAGGGAGGGAGGAGGGGAGGGAGGGAGGGAGGGAGAGAAGAGATTTTCTATCTCTATTTCGTATCTAATAAAAAGTAAAGGAAGTGAATTAAATGGCTTGAGAGTTTTCTCCCTGGTTTCATGATTCCTGTTCAATGTGTTCTTCAACAGGATTTGTAATTATCATGCTTCAGCTTCAGGGCACAGAGTGAAATTACATCCACTTTCAGTAATGACTTCTAAGAGAAATTTTTAGATAAGTAGCTACTAAAAACTCATTATTAACAAATATTTACTTGATTATTTCCTCCAGACTTTCCCTAATAGTCCTTTGGCTAGCTTTTGTTTCCCTATTTTACAAATTCTCCGTATAGGCAAGGTTGTATTCTTTTTCTTAGGAGCAATGGAACCCTTTGTACTACACATAGACCACTCACTGTGTGCGCACGCTCGTGGATGTGGAAAGCCTTCACAGACTGTTGAATTTCTTTGGACTTCAAGTCTAAAGCTATGAATGTTGTTGTAAGGTGTTATCCTCTGAGGCAAACTGCCCCCACCTTCCTGAGATCAGCTATGCCTACACTCGAAAGAGGCCGTCTTGATGGGAACTGTTAATATTCCCCCTAGAGAAAGGTCGGAAAGTCACTAACCTTCAACCTGAGTATCTGGCCATTCCTTCTAGCCAACTGTATGCAGTTCTGCCTTAATTGCCTATAGCTAGTATATAAGCTGGGGAAAACTAGGAAAAAAGTGTGCCATCGATAGGGCCACAGGGAGATCACCATCTGTGACTGCTTTGTGGTTGCTCATGCCCCCCATCACCAATGCTATATAAGTAACCCTAACGAACCCACTGGCTCCCCAGGGTGGACTAAGGTGGAATATGCATTGGTTTGTAATTAGCACCTTTTGAGGGGGGAATGGATGCTGTTCACCTCTTCCCTAGAAGGAGGAGGAGATTTTTGTGACAAACTGGCTTCTAGCAAGGATTTTGTAGGCTGTTAAGTCTTGGGATGTATGGACTTCTAGAAATCTTCAAAATTCCTTCACCCACCACCCTTGTCTGAATGAGCAGGAGTGCCAAGCACTGCAGCTTTCCTCCTCTGTGTGGACCCTCTCTTGGAAATGCAAAATTAATCTACTTTCACTCTGAACCTACTCACACATCTGCATAGATAAGAGAATCGAAACTGAAATTAGATTGGAAGAGCTTAGAAAGTAGTAAGTGAAACATTCTCTTCTCTAACCATTTTGTAAACTGGCCCTGGGATCCTACAAGACACTCAAAGCATGTTAAAATAAGAAAAATTTTCTTAGAGAGGCCAGGTGTGGTGGAGTATGCCTGTTGTCCTGTCAAGGGACTGAGCCAGAGGGATCATCACAGAAAACTCATTATCATTTTGTAACAACCATTTCACCATGATTGTGTGTTTCTGTGTGTGTCCATAGGGTTATGAGTCCCCTGTCTGCCACTATAGGGCATCGCCACTAGGCGAGACAGGACACCGGAAGTCGACCACGCTTACCTAACATGGTCGCAGAACATGTAGGACAGCCCCAGGGGTGGGGAAGTGCAGTCTGAGGAGCAGGACAGCCAGAGCTGGCTCGGTTGTCTGGGGCCTGCAACGAGGCCGGGGCCATCTGATTCTCAGGCTCTCAGACACCCTGGTGCCGCTGGAAGTCACTGAAGAGCTGAGAACCGAGTGGGGCCCACGGGCTGGATCTGGCTCAGGGCCGAGGGGCCAGCTGTATCCTGAGGGGAGAGTCCTTGGCTTGATGGGCGGCAGTCTTGGGCTTGGTGGTGGCTGTGGCTGGGAGCACAGAGAGAGAGGCCTTCTACGGGAGAGTAGATGATGGCTCTATAGGGGAAGGCCTGCTCCATAGCTCTCTGCAGCAGATTCTGATGAAAAGAGGCAGTCCGTGGTTTTGAGGCATTTATTGTCATAGAGGATAAAGTGGATGAGGAGGACAGGTCTGAGATTAAATACCTTTTGCAGAAACGAGTGACTGGGAAGGAAAGCTTATTGGCTAAGCCCTCCAGGCCTTTATGTACCTCATTAAAATGGAGATCTATCTTGAGCCTATAGACCATAGGTCACATCTCTAGTGCTCTATCTGTGGAGGGGCTTGGGACGTTGCCCTCATGTGACTGATGGCCACAAATCTATGAAGGACTGCGGCTAGTGACAGGAGCCTGGTATCTGGGAACAGGCGAAGTGCATGCCATCCCTTCTGAGTTTCTGGGGTTTCAAGCCTTAGGTCAACCCGGAACCAGGCTGCCTTTCACAGTCCTACATGCGTGTGCATGTACATGTGCATGTGCGTGTATACAGTATTAGAGCAATGATACCAACTTGGCACAGTTAGGATGTGGAATGTTCCTTCCCTTTCTTTTTTTCTTTTTTTTTTTTAAATATTTATTTTATTTATTTTATGTGTATGAGTACACCGTAGCTGTACAGATGGCAGTGAGCTATCATGTGTGTGGCTGCTGGGAATTGAACTTAGGACCTCTGCTGCCCCGCTTGGCTGGCTCTGGCCCCGCTTGCTCCGGCGTAATTCCGAAGAGGGCGTCGGATCTCATTACGGGTGGTTGTGAGCCGCCATGTGGTTACTGGGATTTGAACTCAGGACCTTCCGAAGAGCAGTCAATGCTCTTACCCGCTGAGCCATCTCACCAGCCCCCCTTCCCTTTCTTTTTACAAGCCCTCTTACATTAGCTAGTGGTGAGGTAACTGTTGTATTTACACCTACGCACCTGTTACTTGGCCACATTTCTATTCCTACAACTACTCCTGACACGTGTCAATCAAGGGCCTGTGCCAGTTTTACTAATTTGTTTGTGTAATTGTGTATAACCACTGTCAAAACTTCTGAGAATCAAAAGGACTCCCTGCCAAATATTTCTTCAACATAACCCAGGACATGGGCATGGAAGAAAGGCTTTTTAAGGTAAAGCCAGGAGCTGGTTTCATACAAATCAAGTTCTTGCTGGGAATGCCAAGTGTCTTTCAAGTGTTAGCTTACCTAATTCTTCCCATAATTCTCCAGTGGCTCACCAAGGTGGCACACTTCCTCCAACAAGGCCACGCCTCCAAATCATGCCACACCCTGGGCCGTAAATATTCAAATTACCACAAAGAGCCTCTAGAACACAAGTTGAAACAGTAAAGATTAAATTAATAATACATTTCAAGGACATCAGACTATATTTTAAGACTGTCTGAAGTCTGGGCATGTTGGTATACACCTGTCATCTAGTGCTTGCTTACTGAACTCTCGTCCTCTGGAAGGGCCATCTCCCCAGTCAAATCCCAGCACTCGGGAGGTGGATGCAGGCAGATCAGGAGTTCTGGGCTGGCTTTGGCCACACAGTGAGCATCAGGGCCAACCTGGGATACATGAGACCTTTTCTTCAATGAAATGAAACAAACAGAACATGTTGGCAAAGACTTCAGTTTATTGTTCACACCATGTTCTCTCTTCCTCCCCCCCCCCTCTTCCTTTCCTCTCGCTTTCCTCCTCCCTTTAATTAAAGTATAATGTAGTGGTATCACTTTGTTCTGAAATCATTTTAATCAAGAGCGATATAGTATAAAACTCCTTACAAATATAAAA
The DNA here is from genome assembly GCA_019843815.1 of Montemys delectorum. NCBI lineage: Eukaryota > Metazoa > Chordata > Mammalia > Rodentia > Muridae > Montemys > Montemys delectorum. The sequence goes on along the minus strand of JADRCD010212072.1, from coordinate 5,714 downwards.
TATAGCCTTCTCCAGATAAAACCATTTTGTCCCAACATGTATTTAAAGATGGGACCAAAAATAAACACATGGCTGTTAAATTCAACCTCCAGTGCATATCCCTGTAATCTCAGTACTTGAGAGACTGAGGCACCAGAATAATATAGAGGCCAGTCTGGGCCACATAGTCAGTTCTAGAGGAGCCTGGGGACTATCTTAGAAAATCAAAATAATAGTCTGGGGATATAGCTCAGTGGTAGAATGCTCGTTAGAGGTTCTGAGTTCTATCTCCAGTAAGACTCGATTTAAGTAAAGCCTGTTCTCTGAGCACACACCAGAGCTATGAACTCCGGGGCATAATAATCTAATTAAATTTTATGACTAATTGGTTAAATGGTGGTTAATGACTGACATCATTTGTGCTATACAGTGACAATAATCTGCAGTTCACAAGTTCTCTATTAGTAACAGCAGAATTCAGTACAGAAATAGTTAAGTCCACAAAAGCCATGATGACACCAATGCTAAGCAAATCTAGTCCCAAGGTATTTGAAATTTGACTGCTTTTCCTTAAATATCTTTAAAATGGCTTAGTATCTGAAAAATGAGTTAATCATAACTTCCAGTTCAGTTCCCAGAGGCTGTGCCTAGAAAAGAAAGTGAAGGAAGGCTACAGGTAAGAACATAATTCTTGTGTTTAATGTGTTTGTTTGGGGGGGAGGGAGATGCGCATGTGCATGTACATCTGCACCATGCCACAGCTTGTAGGTGGAGGTCAGAGGACAACTTTGACCTCAAATACTGACCCTTGCTTCTGTTTAAGTCAGGGTCTTTTTTTGTTGTTCATTGTTGCTTGTAGCAGGTCAACCAGCACTAAGGACTCCAGGCATCCTCCTGTCTCCACTTCTCATCTCACCATGGCATCTGGGATGCATTACCATGTCCGCATATCATGGCTTCCAGGGACAAACTCAGCTCTTCACATCTGTGGGGAAAACATTTTCCCCACTAAATCATCTCAACTCTGGCTTAAAGAACTCTTGATATCATAGATTACCAAGTGTACAGTTGAGTACTAAACGACAGTGTGTTTTGGGGAGACTCATGGTGAACACTGAGTGTATTTAAGCTTTGATCTCCATATATTTTTAGTGCATCCCTAACTTCTACTAAGGCATCAACAATTGTCCCAAAATTTAGGGATTAGAAAACCAGATAATCCCCAAGACATTCTGAGATAAAACAATGACATCACCACACAAAATCTTTAGAACATTATATTTCATAAAAGACAATGATAAAAAAAGTACAAACATGTCCATGAGAAGCAAAACAAGACAAAAAAAAAAAAGAGAGACAGCAAGAAATCACTAGCATTTACGTCAATGCACTTAGATAGAAGTATTCCATATCATAATAAATAATCTTAAGTACACTTCCACCTTCCAAAAAACACTGTTGACAGTTTGCTTCTCAAATAACAAACCTGCAAACCCAAGGCAAGAAATCCAGAGTGTTATTTATCTGAAATGTACAAAAAGAAACAGGACAGATAAAATGATGCAAATCTGTTTCCCCCGAGGGATCTCCAAAGGGACAATATTGTATTGGAACCGCTTAGCTTCTGTTTTCATTTACAATGGTTATTAGTATCAACTGGAATAGGAGTTTGGGTTTGTTTTTTTTTTTTTTTTTGAAACAGAGTTTTTCTATGTAGCCCCAGCTCTCTTGGAACTCATTCTGCAGACCAGGCTGGCTTTGAACTCAGAGAATCTGCCTCTGCTTCTAAGAAAGCTGGCATTGAAGGCGTAACAAACATTGACTGGCTGAAACAGGAATTTTTAATAGACAATTTTTGTACTTAAATTTCATAAATATTTTCTTATTGAACACCTTTCTATAAAACACAAACAGAAATTTAACTTTTACCTTTTAATCTGCTTTGTGTGTGCACATGTACACATGCACACGCACATGTGTGCTCCTGTGTGTGTGTACATGTGTGTGTGCTCACACATACAGAAGTCTGAGAATACTGTGCAAGGGTAGGTCTCTCCTTCTGCAGTGTGGGTCCAAGGGATCAAATGTAGGTTGGTCAGGTTTGGTGCAGGTATCTTTCTACCCTGAGCCATCTCAAGGGTCTACAACTGAAAATATAAAAAGGGAGCTGTGGAAGCCATTTCATTAAAACCCTAGTTTTGGCAAATAATTAAATGATGTCACTGAAAATCAGAATGTTACAGTGAATGTGGCAACTTTCTCCCTCTCAGCCATGATTTCATTCTTTAGTTCAAAGGCACCATATCATTTCCCCAATGCCAGGAGGGCCTCCCAGCATCTGGGGCCACACTGAAGTTGAGACTAAGACAACTAATAGACAAGTTACCACAGGATGTTTTTCCTAATTTCAGGTAAGTTTCAACTTTCTTGATTTGACTTGTTTAGGAAAAAAACAAAACAAAACAAAACAAAAAACTGCCTTTAAATATCACAGTTAGCAAGGCAGCCGGATGGGGGACAGACACCCAGTGCAAAGCCATCAAATAGATTCGATTCTATCAGACTGTTGGCTTGTGCTAACATGTAAGGAAGATACTTATTGTCATGTGATCATGGTAACTGGGTAAAACTGTCACCCATGGGAACATATATAGGTCACTATTCATTACTGAAAAGAATTCCAGGTCTGAATTTGAAAAGGTGTTTCTCACAAGCTGACATGCCAGATTCAACATGAAGATACAGCAAAAATATTTATATCCAATTCTGGAAGCCATATTAATGCCAGACTTAAGAGAGTAAGGCAGATGACCAGTTCTGAAATTTTCCTAAAACTGTGAACTATGTATCCATGCAAAAGGCATCCCACTGTGGACAGCCTGCCACATTATAAAGTGTGTTTCCCCCAATAAGATTCCACATGGTACCGCTTTCCACAGCACTATGAGGAGAGACCAGCATGGTTCATCACACACCTAGAGCCCTGTCTGACACTCCTTAACCTTAACATCACATTCTGCTGTCATTCCGTCAAATTAAACACTTCATCAGCCACAAGAGACAGAACATAAACGATAACATATAAAAGTCTTCATCTCCAGAAGTTGTGATTTTTTTTCACTATTTTGAGTAGCCAAAAAAGTTGGGAGGTAAATATTTTAGAAGCACTTCTAAGAATAAACATGGAAAGATTACTGTCACGACAGATAGGGTATCTGTCTTCTCTGGTGTAAGGATTTTAATTATTACTGTAGGGTTTGACTTGTGACCATCAGCATTACCAAAACTATGACAGACAATGACAACTGAAAGCTAAGCACTCAACATTAGACAAGGGGAGCAAACTTTCTCACATGCAGAATTCTCTCACTCTTAGGGTTCATCTGACAGACAACGTTGTTTTAAATTTGTTTAAATATGGGAGATAAGATCTTACATGAGAATATAGTCTATTTTTCAAGATTATTTATAATTGATAATTTTCAAAGTGGGAACACTGTTTGGGCTTTGTTCTTGTTTGGTCATCGAAAACCTCACCCAAGTGTAGGGGATGGGCAGACTTGGCACTAAGTAGTGAAACCTATTTCAGAAGCCACAGTATCCATACATTCAATTAACTGATTTTAAGGTAAGTCTACAGGCCCTAGGTTCAATTCCCAGGACCATGGTGGCAACGGTGCAGGTGGGGGTGTACATTAAATTATACTTGTAGTGAAAAAAAATTAAATAACAACAGAGATTTCTTGAAAGTGGAAAAAAAAACAGTTGGAATGACTGGCTGATGTGAAAGGGAACCATGCACGTCTGAGAATTAAAGTTGAAGTTTGTTTTAATCTAAGCATTTATCTTCATAAAAATAGAGCATCTAATTTCTCATCTAATAGTATAATTCATCTGTATAAGCACTACTGGATTTTCCATAAATTCATTCTTTCAAAAAAAAGTTTTTAAAAGAAGATACCTTCTTTTGGTCCTTCTAAGGTGGAAATAATAATAATGTTGTTCATTATGAAATTGAAAAAAAATATATACCATGTATAAACACAACCTTGGGAACATTTTTTTTTTTTTGAGGCACAAAAATCCCTGACACGCGGAGGTACATCGAGACATTTAACATGAAGAAGTCCTGTACAGCACGTCACTTTACAACTGTGAAGATTTTCTTGGTAATACTCATGCAGTATGCATAAACAATATGGCTGTTGACTTGGCAAGATCTGATGAGACTGCAAGCAAGGAAAAAAACAAACAAAACAAAACAGGTAATCCTGGCTGGAAGAAAAGCTATGCGAGTCCCTCCTTCCTTCCTTCCAAGCCCTCAGAGGACTGACTGACTGTGCCTCCTCCCAGGAGGCTGAAGGTCTAAAGCTGAACACCAATAGAACAGAACAGTTACTATATTATCTTTGTCCGTCGCTGACAGTCCCTTCATTTCACACAAGGCTTAACCTTTGTTTGATGACATAAATTTACATTTTTTCCCCATGCAAATAAAAAATGTCTATAAAAGTCCAATGAAGGCATAACCAATTACATGCAAAATTGTGACATCTTATTTTCCAACAATTTGAACACGTTTAATTTACATCACATATGTACAAAATATGTTTGAACGGAAATAGAAGCATTCTCTTGAATTAAATTATAGATTTCAGTATAAAAAATCTTCTCTGTGTAGGGAGTTTTCTTCACTTCCAATCCCAAGCGGTGGGTGGGTTCTTATCTCTACAGTGCTTGCCACGGGGGATGCTCCCAGCAGAGAGGAGAGTGAGGGAGTGTGAAGGATGGAGCCTGCGCTGTAAACATTGAGGACTGCTGGCTCTTTTTACAGACCGGGAGGGACACTGAGAGACACACCAATCTCTAACTTCCACGGTGAGGGCACTCCAAGCCAAGTTCACGATCCAGCGCTGTGCTCTACCCCACCGTGAGAATGACTTCTCTTAATAGTCTTCAATTGGAGCTAACTCTGGCATGAGGTTTACAGATATATTTGTGTACAGCCTATCAACCAGTATTTTGGGTGTGTATAATAGATTGTTCAATCCATCGATGTACTGACGCTCCTTAGAATACCGAAGTAATTTATACCTAAGGGAAAACAGCAGTAAATGTGTTGAAAAGAGGAAAATATATTCTGAGTCATTCTTTTATAATAAAGGCATACTTTAAAATCTCTAAGCCATTATTTTAAATTAGACTTTTACTAGTCAAAAACAGGTTACCTTAAAAAGAGAGAGAGAATTTTATACTCTTGCAACTTAGATTATATTTTAGGTGAGGGAAACATTTTAAAAATAAGTCAGCTAAATACAAACATAGACATGATTGTCTATATCTGTCTCTACCTCTATACATACACACACACACACACACACACACACACACACACACACACCCCACAGACACAAACATACACAGACCACCCCCCAGAGACAGGCAGAGACACATACCCTATAACTGCAACCCAAAAACATTTGTCAGAGACCTCTGATCGTGAAAGAAAGCTCCTTTAAAACAACAACAACAAACCATGCAGCATACTAAAATTTGGAAGCCCTGAAGTCTCAAGACGACATTAACATCAAACTCACCGTCCTAAAAACTGTACTTCTCCTCGATGGTGATGAGGAATAGATATGTATTTTCCCAAGTCCCCTTCTGGCCGGGTTACATTGTATCCAGCGTAGTGAACTCTGCAGGGTGACATAAAATGAATTCAATGAATTTCA
>JADRCD010212071.1:0-13138 GCA_019843815.1 Montemys delectorum | reverse complement strand
TTTTTTGAGACAGGGTTTCTCTGTATAGCCCTGGCTGTCCTGGAACTCACTCTGTAGACCAGGCTGGCCTTGAACTCAGAAATCTGCCTGTGTCTGCCTCTGCCTCCCAAGTGCTGGGATTAAAGATGTGCACCACCACAACCCGGCAAGAGAGAGAGAATTTTAAGTGCAAAGTTTCTAGAGATATTCAGCACCCGAACTGGGAGTCATTAACTAAAAATTAATTCTATGTTCTTAGCCCAGTATTGTAATGTTCATGATATGGCCTCAAGCCTCCTTTCCAATCTTGTCACTTGCTGATTTCCCACTTGATCCCTCAGAAATTCCTATGCCTGCTAAGTAAATACTAACCCAACAAGTTGGGCTGCCCTAAGCCCTGGCTCCACCTAGCACTGTCCCAGTTCTTTATGTTACCTAGTCTACTTAGATATTTGTTCAAAGCCTACATTAAATCCTCTACCAAACTGCTCTTCTTGCTCACTATACCTCTTCTAACTTTTAGAACATGTATTACCCTTTAATGATTATTACCCTGTTCATATCTCTCTCCTGTGTATAGAGAAATAAATCACTGGACATCAAACTTTCTAAACTCCAAGGAGTCAACCAATAAAGTAGACTTGGCACCTACCAATAATGTAGATTTTCCTGGTGAGAGAGAAACAGATTAGCCATGAATTCTCTTGCATTATACTGACGAGTGTTTACTGTTTGGTTGATAAATGTCATAAAAGATAAATATATTTTTTCTAAAATCCTTTGCATGGTTTTATATAAGTGTATCATATAATTTATCACACAGGACTTTAACCAGTTTCATCAACATACTGAGAATTCTGCAAGAGTAAAAATCAGATTTCTGAATTGCTAGAATCTCTCTCACACACACACATACACACACACACACACACACACACACACACATACACACACTTTCTAACTAACTCACTGATGATCCTATGGAGAAATTGTTCAACATCAAATTGCTCAGTTGTATACTGGCTCTATGGGTAGAGATGTAAAATACTATGGCCACTATAGAAAACAATAGGTGGTCCAAAAATAAATTAATTAATACAGCAGGAAGTGTAGTAGTGTGATAGAGACAGCATTATTGGTATCCTCAAAAGCCTGGGCTCAATCCCTGGAAGAGAAAGAAATTCAAAACAGAGTTACAGTGTGGTCCAGCAATTTCACTTCTGGATGGAGACCCAAGAAATTAAAAATAGGGTCTAGAAAATTTATGTGTATATTCACATTTATGGCAGCATTGTCCTAAATAGCTAAAATGTGGAAGCAGTCCAAATGTCCATTAACAGATTAATAAAAGGGTATAATGTGGTATATGCATACAATAGAATATTACTCAGATGAGAAGGAAATTTGACACATGATGCTATACATGTGGATGTGAATGATTTCACTTATGTAGGGCAATTGAGTGGTCAGAATTATATGGGAAGAAAGCAGATTAGTGACTTCCAAGAACCAGGGAGGAAAGGATGAAGTAAGTTATTATTTAATGGGTAGAATTTCCACTTTACAAGATGAAAGGTTGGTTACTGAGATGGATGGAGCCTTCAAGTTTTTGCAGAAAGCCCTTTCTACAACAACAATAACAAATACAGATAGAATTCACTCCTCTGAATCACTAGGAAGCCTTATCAGAGCATTTTACTGCTTTGATTGTTTATTACACTGTATGTGTATGTGTATGCGTGTGCGTGTGAGGGGGTAGAGTTCCTTAATAAGTTCTTTAGATAAGAAACTAAGGATTTCGTTTGCAATTTTCCCTGAGTTTTTGTATTTAAAAATAGGTTACAGGGGATATGGACATCCTCTTGGAGGCAGGGGGGAGAAGGAATAGGATGAGGAACTGTGGGAGGGCAGATCGGGAGGTGGGTAAAGACTGAAGTGTAAAAAAAATAAAAGTAATTTTTAAACCAGGTTACAGGGACTGGGGAGATGGCTTGGTGTTTAAGAACACTGGATGTTCTTCTACAAGACCCAGATTGGATTCTCAACACCCAAGGGGAGGCTCACAACCATCTGTGACTCCAATCCTAGGAGATCCAACTCCCACTTTTGACCTTCACTCGTACCAGGCACATATGTAGTGCACAGTCATATATGTAAACAAAATAGTTATAGGTTTGAGATATGTCTGAAGGGGAAGGAGAGGGAGGGAGGGAAGCAGGAAGGGAGAGGCAGGGAGGGGGGAGGGAGGAGGGAGGAAGGAAGGGCAATGGAAAGTTGGAGGCTGGGGGATTGTTCCAAGTTTGAAGTTTGCAGCCAGCCTGGGATACACAGTGAATGACTGTACACTGGAGAGGCTGAGAAACAGGAAGCTACTCAGGACACAAAACTCTTGCCTCAAAGGCCCCAGGCTGTCCCTAAAGGCTTAAAGGATTAATGGTCTTTAGCCTCTTTGGAATCATAAATATTCAGTGTTTCAGTGTGAGCAGGAAATAAATGCACAATGATGATAGCAACAGGAGGCACGTACTCCCCAGGAAGGAGTAAAAGGAGCCGACAGAAGGTCTGCCATCTCCTAGACCTCTGCATGTCTGGACTTCCACCAGAAGACACAGCTCAGTCAGACGAAGGGTTCTTCTTCCTTCAGGAAATCTGTCCAAGAGATGACCATCCCAGGTGCTCTCAGAGACAAGGCTCTTAGTTGATCCCAGACCTAATCAAGATGACAACCATGATTAACCATCACATTGTGTATGACAGGGAATTTGAAGGAAATATCTTCCAACCCACAAGCACACATCCTTCTCCAGAACATGCCATGCACTCTGCAGACCATCCTCGAAGAGGCTAGATTAGATGGTCCAGTACAATAAGCCTCATCTTCACAGCCTGCATATGGCTCTCTTCAATCATTCATCACATTATCTTCTTATTAGTGGCTTACCTGATTGTCTTCCCTGAGAACTGAAAACTCCCCAAGGGTAAGAGTGTATATAAGCCATCTCCATGATCCCTGGCCATAGCATCAGTCTTGGCAGTGCCTGGTCTCAATAATTACTGGACTAATTAAACTGTTGACCAGACTGTATTTATCACAGTAAAGATTTAGAACACATAGCAAATCTGCACTTCTAAAACAGCAATTATTCTCAAAGCAGATGCCACTGGTGTGTTTATTTACAAATGTATTTTACACACATCCTCTTTCTCAAAAGAGAGGAATAGGGAGTTGGCAATTAATAACCCAAAACTAATGAGGAAAATCTTCACAAATAATAGCAGCCTGATACTTACCAGACAGATGCAACAGCCTGACTACAAGATATTTTCCACTCTGTGTGTGATCCTTCTGTAAAGAAGGTTTTAAGAGCTGTGGTTATTGCACACAAGCCAGAAGCTGGCATCTTAAATACATTCACAGCCTGTATGTTTAAAATTGATAATGAATGTGCAAGCAGTCTGGAAAGGTTCTAGGGATCTTTCTAAATAAAGTCTGTTATGTCAGAGGAAGATGGGCCACAGCAAGTTGTGCTCAGCTCTGAGATCACACCACCAATCTAATTTTAGGTTAATGTGTCTAAGGAATACACATTCAATAAATGTTCCCAGAGATAAAAATTTCCAAAATGTGGGAGAGGGACCACAGTGAAGAATTCCAAGCAAAAACTGGGCTAAATAATGATGCTTTTAAAGTGACTATTGTCCGAGTTTTCTGTTTAATGGTCCACAGTCTACAATGTCATTCCAATGATTCCTCTCCTCCTAGTCAGGCCCTTGGGATACTATCTTCCCTTGAGTGGAGGTGGGCTATGTGACTTTGAAACAAGCAGAAAATAACAGAAGTGAATAACAGAAGTGAGATTAGATTTCAAAGAAACCATGTCTTCCATCTGGAACCTCCCTCTTCACTCTCTTGCATGCTATACACTCTGCTTAAGAAAGACAGCGGTAATATTGTGAGCTGCCATTACAGAGTCTCTCATGGCAGAAAACAGAAGTCCTGAACCCAACAACTAACAAGAAAGTGAACTAGATCAATAACCACATTAGAACATCCTTTCCCAACCCCTGAAACATCTTCTTCAGCCACAAGCAGGATTTGAGACTTGTGATAAACCATAACCCAAAAACACTCAAATATGCCACATCTAGATTTCCAACTCATAGAATCCGAAGTAAGAATTGTGTTCCGTCCTAAGGGACTGAGTTTTGTCTCACAGCAATAGTCACTAATCCATGTCTGAAGACCTATTTCTATGTTTAGCTTCTCAAAGCAGGTATCTTGGTTCCTGTTTATGTGAGAAAGCCATCTATCTCTTAGATGAACGTTGATGAGAGTGTCCTCCGCGATGAGTATTGGTTTTGCATGTGTCAGTTCAAGCAACAAATGATAACCAAGACTAAACTGGTCTCCTTTGCAAACATATTCCTCAAGCATAATGTGGCAAAACTGACCCTGGGATAGAGACCCACGTACAGACTTCCCACTCATCACCTTACAACCGACATAAAAATAAAATTATCTTATTCTCCAAGCATGTGGGGGGGGGTAAATTCTTTCAATGTAATGATTTTTATGTGGAAGTAGAAAGCATGAAAGACTGCCTCTTTGTCTCCTGCAAGTTACCAGAGATGTCCTCTATTTACAAAAAAAATTAAAAAAATAAAATAATAAAATAAAAAAAAAGGTACTCTGCACTTACTCAATGGAGCAGCATTTACTTGCCTGGCTGCTGCAAGACAACACCATATTTCAAATTCAATGCTTTGCTTACTGGTTCCCTAAAACAGCTCCCATTTTGTTTAAATTGCCCTATACAATAGGGTACTTTGTTAGATAATGTTTGCTAATAAACTGCAGGCAAGGGTAACTATTAAAATAAGATAAAGGATTCAATTAGAATGGCTTAATTACAAGGCTCCTTTCCATTTGCCGTATAGCTTGTAATTTTATCTGATAGCACTGTCAAGTATTCATTCAAAATAAGATGGTACACACTTGCTTCTTTCCAGACTTAAGTCAATATGCTGATGTACACACAGGGCTGCTACAAACCCTCTTGTCCTTTATGCCTTGAAAACTAACACTAGTATTTTCCATGATGGGGAATATCATAGAAGGAGAATACTCATCCAAAACAAAGATGTTTTTAGGTCTCTTAGCCTGAGGTTTCATCGTCAGTTTTGTTAATAGTTTCCTCAAGTAGGAGAAAGGTCAGAGCTGGTCGTTGGAAGTCTGTTCTGAGCTGTTTTCTATTTCCTAATCTATTTAAAGCCAAAGAAGCACTGGAGTGAACCCTTCTTGAATCTTTTTTCAAGGCTTACTTAACTTCTCACTCTCCTTCCATTAATTTTAACCCAGCAAGTGACATTTATCAAATGATGGTGTTTTCCAGCTAGAAGATAGATTAGTCTCTTGCCATAATCTAAAAATATCACTGTTAACCCATCCCCAGCCATCTAATACAACTGGGTATCGAAAAAAAGTTCAGGTGTCACATCTTATCTTGTCTTATTGGTGTATAATTTAAACCCAGCCTCTGTTGATACCATACTACTCCTATTATATTGCACATAGCTGACAAAATATCACTGATATTTACTCATACAAACACTCCTTCTCACTTTTGTTGAAAATAGATTCTTTCTCATACAATATATCCTGATTATAGTTTCTCCTCCCTCTATTCCTCCCTACCTCCCCTCCCTTTAAGATCCACTCCCTTCCTACCTCTCATTATAAAAGAACAGGCTTCCAAAGGATAGCAATAAAATATGACAAAATAAGATATCATCAAATGAAGCAAATACTATCATATTGAAGTTGGACATGGCAACCCAACAAGAGGAAAAGAGTCCCAAAATCAGGCACAAGAGTCAGAGACCCAATCATTCTCACAGTCAAGAGTCCCATAAAAATACTAACATAAGAGCTTTAATATATATACAAAGGACCTAGTGCAGACCTCCGTAGGGCCTGTGCTTGCTGCTTTAATATCTGGGAGCTCATGTGCTTAATTGATTCAGAGGGCCTTGTTCTCCTGGTGTCTTCCATCTGCTCTGGCTCTTATACTCTTTCAGTCTCCTCTTTCCTAGTATTCCCTGAGTTCTGAAGGGATGGATTTAATGGAGACAGTCCATTTAGATTCTCTCACCCATTCAAAGGAATCAGATTTAATTCTGAGCACCCACATGGCAACTCACAATTGTTTATAACCCCTGTTCCAGGTGATCCAACACCCTCATGAAGACATATAAGCAGGCAAAACACCAACATAAAATAAAAATAAATAAATTATAGACTCTCTGTTGCGGTAAATCTCCAAGCCAAATGTGCCCCAGCAATGAAAACACAACTCAATTAATATGAATACAAGCTGTGCATCTAGATTGGGCAGATCTACCACTACACTACCATCCCCCCCATCTATGAGACAGACCCCTTATAACTTGTGGTTTCTCCAGGCCAATTGCTTCTGCTCTGCTTTCCTTCCACCTCCTCTGTCCTCTCTTTTTCTCCCTCCTCCTCCTCCTCCCTCAACCTTCAGCTCCACCTTCTCCTCTCTCACCTTTATTTTACAAATTAAGATGGGAAGAGGGTCTACAGGAAATCACCTGACTACAGACTCTTTCCTTGTTCAAAGTTCATCACTGGAGAAGGGAATTAGCATCAAATTACAAATAGCCCCAGAGCTATCCAGCAACTACTTTCTCTCTCTCTAAGTGGTCTGGCTGTGAGTTTCTGCATTTGTTCCCATCTGCTGCAGGAAAATCCTCTCCAATGACGACTGGATAAAGCACTGATCTACTAATATAGGAGAATATCATTAGAAGTCATTTTATTGATACTTTCTGTTTGTTTGTTTTAGACCAGTAGCGTTTGATTTTACCCTGAATTTCTGGGCTGTCGAGTCTCTGGTTCTTGGTTACATAAGGAATGTTGGGTTTAGGTTCCTTCTAGTGGAGTGGGCTTTAAGTCACTCAGACATTGTTTGGCTACTTGGACAAGTTCTGTGCTGCCATTCCTGTAACATTGCAGGCAGGACAGATTATAGTCAAAGGTTTTGTGAGTGGGGTGATATCCATGTTTCTCTTTTAGTAGCCTACAGACCAACTCAAAAGAGACTGGACCATAAGGGCTAGTAGGCACTATCCAAGTAGGCACTATCTTGACTTTTTCATGTGCACAGAGTTGTGTGGATGCTGTTCTTGGCAAGGGGGCTCTACTGTCAGTTTGCAGAGAGGAATCTTTTGTCTTAGCAACAGCCTGGGAGCGTCTTGGCCAACAACTCAATTGGATGCAACCCAGTCCTGCTACTGGAAGCCTATTTGGTAATAAAGGATGGCCAGTTGGGACTCTGTATCCCTCATTATTAGGAGACCTCATTAGTATCACCTTCATATATTTTAGAATGTTTCTGCTGCACAAGGTTTTTATATCATCTTTCAAATGCCACTCAATTCCAGCTGTCTCCCTCACACTGTCTCCCTCACACTGCCTCCCTCACACTGCCTCCCTCACACTGCCTCCCTCACACTGTCTCCCTCACACTGTCTCCCTCACACTGTCTCCCTCACCTTGCTGCCCCTGCTACCTAACTACCCCACTCTCATCCCCGCCTACCACAAGTTCACCCATAAAATCTATTCAATTCTTCTCTCACAGGGAGATCCATGAATTCCCACTAGATGCCTCCTCCTTATATAACCTCTGTGTCTATATATTGTAGCTTGGTTATCATTTACTTAATTGCTAATATCTAACTATAAGTGAATACATAGCATATTTGTCTTTCTGGGTCTGGGTTACCTTGCCCAGGATGATTTTCTTCTGGTTCCAACCATTGGCTTGCAAATTACATGGTGTCATTTTTTTTTTAAAGGGCAGAGTAATACTCCATTGTGTAAATGTACATTTTCTTTATCCATTCTTCTGTTTTGAGACGTCTCAGTTGTTCCAGTTTCTGGCTATAATGAATGAAGCCATAATGAACATGGTTAAGCAAGTGTCCTTTTGGTAGGATGGATTGTCTTTTGGGTACATGCCCAAGAGTGCTATAAATAGATCTTGGGAAAGATCAATTCCCAACCTTCTGAGGAAATGCCACGCTGATTTCCATGGTGGTTGTACAAGTTTACTCTCTCACCTTGCTCCACACCCTCACCAGCCTGAGCTGTCACTTGTGTTATTGATTTTAGCCAATCTGACAGGTATAAGATAAAATTGCAAAGTAGTTTTGATTTTCCTTTCCCTGGTGGCTAAGGATGTTGAATAGTTTTTAAGTGTTTCTCAGGCATTTGAGATTGTTCTCCTGAGAATTCTCTGTTTAGATCTGTACCTCATTTTTTCATTGGCTTATTGGGGGGGGGGGAATTTTTCGTCACTAAATATTTTATTTTATAGAGTTCATATAATGAGAATAATTCACAAGGTTTTCCATAGTGTCACAAGAAAAAAAAAGTAAACAGAGTCCAGAGATTACAGACTGTTTTAAATATTATTGGTAAATGGATAGCTGCCTCACTACATTAGCCTTTTCAAAGAGTCTGTATTTTATAAATAACTCACTGAAGGAGCACGGCCTGTCTCCCTGCATAATATATGTCAGAAGAAACTGTCCATGCTGCCTGGAGCCATCATAGGAAGAACAACCGAGAACAATGTAGAAAATCTTCTACAAAAACCAGTAAGTGAGTAGTCATGCAAGGAAATGGAAACTCTTCTGAAACACTACATTAAAGCCAACTAGTAAAAGTATTTCAGGGCTAGAATAATAATAAATATTTGCAAAGGGACTTTGTAATGCCTTAAAATGACAGACTCTGCACAATCCAAGGCGATCACTTTCCCTGAGGGAGGAAAATGCACCCTGGCTGTGAGGCAGCTCCATCTGCACCAACACAGACAAAGTGATCTGTGCAGAAATCATACACTGAAGATTCACAGCTACCCGCTGAGCTTGCCATGTAATTCTGTATCACCTCAAAGATAAGTTTAGTCTTATAATAGGTAAATTATAAAAATTATCCATGTAGCTGTTATCTGTTTTGATGATGCTTAAAATAATATAGTGTATCATTTGTATTTATAGTAGTTTCACATTGATACCTTCAGTATACAAACTAACTTGTCCCAGCCAAAAAAAAAAAAAAATCAGAGAAAATAACTAGTCAATCCTTTTCTTAAAACATGAAGTTTCTCTTCTACTTTGTCAAGTCCTTTTTTTTTTTTAACATGGCCCTAGATTGTGTTAGCAATTACAGAACAGTGGCTATAATTTTGTATTCTAAACACAACACTTTTAATATTAATTTTCATTATTAAAACTTTATTATAAAGAACTTGTAAATTCTTTATAATAGAGCATCATGCACCCAAATTAACCAGACCTCAAGCTTATACACCTCACTCAAATTCTGTAGGGTTAGAATAGCCATTCTGAAGTGGTGAAGCTTCAAATCAAAGTTTACACTTTTACTATTGAATATATTTTATGCACTTATATAAATTTGGATAAACCCATGAAAAATATCCTAATGCCATTTTTCAACCAATTATAGAATTTTTTCCTTTTTAAAAATTTTATTTACCTAATTTGTTTATTTACTTTACATCCAAACCACAGTTTCTCCTCCATTCTAGTACCCCACCCCCATCTTGGCTCTCTCTTATGACTCTCCTTTTCTCCTCAGAGATGGGGAGGCTTCCCACGATATCAACAAACCTTTGCATATTGAGTTGCGGTAGGACTAGGTCACCATTTCCTATTGAGGCTAGAAGAGGTAGCCCAGTTAGGAGAAAGGGTCTCAATGCCAGGCAACAAAGTCAGATACCACCTCTGCTCCAGCCGTTAGCAGTCTCACATGAACACCAAGCCATACAATGGTTCCATGTGTGCAGGGGGCCAGGTTAGTTGATTTTGTAGAGGTTTGTTTCGTTTTTGTTTTTGTTTTTAGATATGTAGTTTCCTGAGTTCTTTATATATCTTGAATATTAATCCTTTACCAGGTAAGGACTTGGTAAAAATCTTTTCCCACTCTGTAGGCTGCTGCTGTCTGATTAATGGTGTCTTGGGCCTTACATAAGATTTTCAGTTTTATGAGATCCCATTTATAAATTATTGATCATAGTGCCTGCAGTATTGCTGTTCTGTTTAGAGAGTTGTCTCTTGTACCAATGAGTTCGAGGCTATTTCCCAGTTCCTCTTCAATCAGGTTCAGTGTATCTGGGTTTATGTGGACATCTTTGATCCACTTAGACTTGAGTTTTGTGTAAGGTCATAAATATGGATCTAGTTGCCTTCTTCTAATTGTTAAATATGCTTGCTTTTTCCAGTGTATATTTCTGGCTTCTTTAACATAAACCAGGTGTCCATATGTCTGTGCATTTATGTCTTGGCCCTTAATTCTATTTGGCTGATCACTTTGTCCATTTTTATGACAGTACCATGTGGTTTCTACTACTAAACTTCTGTGGTACAACTTGAAATTGGCAATGGCAATTGGCAATTGGCTAAAACCCCTTTTTCTGGTTTCTGATTTTGTTAATTTACTACCTGTTAGTTAATTTGGATAGGAATTTGCCTGTCCTGTTAATTTACTCAAGGAACTTTCCCTTTGCATTGATTCTCTGCGTTGTTCTCTTTGTATCCATGTAATGATTTCAGCCCTCAGTTTGATTATTTCTTGCTGTCTTCTCTTGAGTGTGATTACTTCTTTTTATTCTAGAGATTTCAGACGTGCTGTTGCTAGAGACTTCTCCACATTTTTTAATGTATGCACATAGTGCTATTAGCTTTCCTCTTAGCACCACTTTCTTTTTTGTCCCATAAGTATAGGTAGGCTGTGTATTCATTTCCATTGAGTTCTGGAAACTCTTTCCTTTCTGTATTTTGTTTGTTTGTTTGTTTTCAGAAACAATGATAACTCAATCTCTGAATGCAACAACTAAAACCTAATCTTGTAAACCTCATTAAAGTCTAACCCTTGGGTGATGGATCCTCGCAGATCCGCCATGATACTAGGAAACTCTAGCAGCTACATCTTACCCCTCTGCTGCCCCAGTTCCAAAAGGAAGTAACTCTCCTGCTTCCTCTCCTCCTCTGTCCAACCCAGAAGTCCTGTCTACTCACTCAGTGACTGGCTCCTTTATTCTTTAGGAGATTGGTTCACAAAAACAGCACCTGGCCCATCCACACTTCTTCCTTTCTGTTCTAATAAAAAACAAAACCTTTCTCTCAATATAGAGCACAACTATTACTATTTTGTAATTTATAATGTATAGATAAACCTAACACCCAGTCCATCAATTTTGTCATTAAGATAGAACATTGTCATTTATCCTATATTAAAAGGCGAGATGGCTCATCCGGTAAGAGCACTGACTGCTCTTCTAAAGGTCCTGAGTTCGGATCCAAGCAACCACATGGTGGCTCACAATCACCCATAATGAGATCTGACGCCCTCTTCTGGTGCGTCTGAAGACAGCTACAGTGTATTATGCCAGAGCGAGCAGGGCTGGAGCAAGCAGGGCCGGAACAAGCAGGGCCGGAACAAGCAGGGCCGGAGTAGGGCCAGAGAGAATGGGCCAGAGTGTGCAGGTAAACACTCATATACATGGTTATCGTAGTTTATAAATGTAAAAGAAAAATAAAAATATAAAATTAAAAAAAAATAAAAAAAGCTTATCATTCTACACCTGATTTGTGTCCTGGCTTTAAATTATAAGCCATCTGAAAACCATCCTCTCAAATCTACATCATCTTTTTCAGTGCCCAACAGCTTGGGTTGGCTATGAGATTATCAGTCTTCAACCCTGTCAGAAATCCAAGAACAACTGATATTAACTGAAAATATATAGGAAGCCTAACATAGCTTCCAAAACTTAGCCAATTTTATAGAGACTGCTGATCACCTGGAGAGTCCCTTACTTCAAAATGTTGGAAATCGGTCTTGAGCCTTCTGGCCAGGATCATCTGACAGACCTTAGAGATACAGGAATATTAGGACTAGCCTATTGTGTCTCGGCAGAACCAATCTATCCTAAACCTGTAATTGTGCCCTTTCTTTGGACAGTATTATGTCTGTAGATAAAAAGAGGCAATTCTTGCCTAGTGGCTGTCTCGCCACAACTGGAGTAATATACATGCTCAATTTCTTCTTTGAATCCAAGACAGGGAAAGCTGTCAGGAGCAGACCAGTCTCAACAACAAGTGAATAAATAACATTAAATGTTACATTCTGTGGATTTCTGACATTTTTGAAAACTATTTATGTAAAGTAATCTGGGCTGTTGTCTGTTAACTACTCTCAGCTATTCCTAATTAAAATTTTGAGAACATCCTAACAATAAACTCAGAGCCATGAATTTGCTATTTGATCCTAAACTCACAGGCTTAAACATCTCAGATCAGATTAAAACAATAGTTACAGAAGGACTGGGTCTAATACTTGTACTTACAAAATTTCAAATCAATATAAAATATTTATACCAATGAAACCCTTGATTTGATATCAAAATAAATTATGTGCTATTTAAGAAATTATGACTTCAGCTTAGTAACAATTAAAAGTATTTCTATGAAATGAAATTATGGATATGCAATCAATTCTAGCTATTCCTTCCTGTTCCAATTATGACTATTTTTACATTCCCTAGAAAGACAACCTGTAATAACCATCCCCAGCCCCAAAGCCCAGGGAACTGGGACAGTGACTCTTCATTACTTCTTCAAGCTGAATATGGGTGTTGAGATATTTTTAAAGGGTGTGGGAGAAGGATAAGGAAAATAGAATTGGTTGGCCTTAAGAAGGCCATACCAATGATTGATTTAGTCTCTGATGTCCGTGTCTTGATTGGATCTGGCTGAAAATCCAAGACATCTGGAGTTCAAGCAGAGACTTACCAAGGCTGTATATTCTGTAATATACAAATCTCAAAACAATTTTTAGAATATCAAGATAACCTTTTTGTTTGATTCTCTGGAATCTAGTTCTTCAGGGGGTCTCCCTCTGTCAAATCTGATCCATATAACTCTGGAAAGTGCAAATAACTTAATCACCTTTTCCAAAAACATAAAGACAAAACCCTTTTCCCAAATCAGCATTTCCTTGAGTCAGTAACCAGAAAAACCTTTATTTTGACCTATCTCCCAGAGGAATA
>JADRCD010212070.1:33227-48695 GCA_019843815.1 Montemys delectorum | reverse complement strand
CTTCCTGAGGCCTCCCTTGGTCTTGATTTTGGTTTGGTTTGGTTTGGTTTGGGGGCTTTGGGTTGGTTTGTTTTTGTTTTTGTTTTTGTTTTTTTCCAAAACAGTTTGTCTTAGTCAGGGGTTCTATTCCTGCACAAACATCATGACCAAGAAGCAAGTTGGGGGAGGAAAGGGTTTATTCCGCTTACTTCCACATTGCTGTTGATCACCAGAGGAAGTCAGGACTGGAACTCAAGCAGGTCAGGAAGCAGGAGCTGAAGCAGAGGCCATGGAGAGATGTTCCTTACTGGCTTGCTCCCCCTGGCTTGCTCAGCCTGCTGTCTTATAGAACCCAAGACTTCCAGTCCAGGGATGGCACCACCCACAAGGGCCCTACTCCCTTGATCACTAATTGAGAAAATGTCCCACAGCTAGATCTCAAGGAGGCACTTCCCCAACTGAAGCTCCCTTCTCTGTGATAACTCCAGCCTGTGTCAAGTTGACACACAAAACCTGCCAGTACACAATTGCACTTAAGAAAAAGCTAAAATGGAGGAAAAAGATTTTCACAGCTCAGCCAGAATCGTGCTTCTAGGCAGGTATAATGGGAAGCTGAGACAGGAGGATTGCCGTGAATGTGAGGCCAGCCTAGGCTATGGAATGAGTTCTAGGCTAGCCTGGACTGCAGCATGAGATCCTGTCTGGAGAAACTATACAAAAAAAAGGATTTTGAAAAAGGAGTGGTGAATATATATTCCTGAATATATACATAAGGAGGTTTACATTAGAAGTTCTATCATACAAGCATCGAGCTAGCAGATGCCAACAGCACGTGCGTTCATTTTTTTCCACCTCACACTTGATTCTTCTGTACTTTAGGTTGGGGATCTCTCTCCAGGCTTGCCTTCTGCAAATCGTGGGTTACAGAAACCTCATTGCAGATGTGGAAAAACTGCGCAGAGAACCCTATGATTCCGACAACCCTCAGCATGAAGAAATGCTTCTGAAGGTGAGTCCTTTGCCCCTGTCTGCTAATGGCTGCCGAGCACTCAGGCCAGCCATTGTCTGTGCACTGGAGGTGCAAAGATGAATAAGATGCGGGTTCTGTAACAGATGGGCCAGTCTGAGTTCTCTCCCTGGTTGGACATATAGTTTTCATCAGAAAATTCATATGAGAAATCAACCTTAAAGCCTGTCCGTCGACTTTTATAATGTGAGAAAACATCAGAGGTGATTTGTATGGGGGGAGGGGCATTTCGCACTCAGCTCAAGTGTGGATTGTTTTGAAGTGTGTTGAAAGCTGTAGGAGAAACGAGAAGGCATTTGTCAGAGTGTCATGGGGTTTTTACTTACGACTTTAATACACATCAAAGACAATGAGGTTGATTCCTGCTTCAACAACAGCCCTCTGGGGAAAGTACCAAGATCCTTGCGCTGATTATTTATTCATGTGACTTGGCAAACATTCAAAGAGGAGGTAAAGGTTTGTACTTGGTACATTAAAACTGCCAGCAAAGTAATGTGGAGTTGTAAATACTCCTTGCTTCAAATCTTATGAGAGCTGATACTGCAGCTTCATCAGACGGTAATAAAACTTTCCACAAAACACCAAAATACGAGGTAATTAAAGTCCAAGCAAGAACATTCAGACCAACATTTGGAACTACTAATTAAATTTAAATGTTTTAGACATTCACTTCTGAAAATAGATTCTCTTTTGGCGTCAAGTGCTTCTCTGTCTCTTCCTAAAATTCAAATAGGCAGTGACAAAACATAGGGAGGGGCTGAAGAGATGGTTTAGTAGTCAAGAGATCTTGGGGCTTAATGTTGGGCGCCCTGCACCCACTGCTCTAGCTCCAGGAGAACTGATGCCCTCTGCTGGCCCCTTCCGGCACCTACACTCAAGTATGTATAGTCATACACAGATACAACACATTAAAAACAAATCTGTAAAAAAAAAAAGAAAAAAAGGAAGCATTTTGAATCTTGTTTTTAAAATATCAACAAATGTAATTTTTTTAAACACATCTTGTGTTTTGTGTGAAAGAGTGCGTGTTTCTGCGTGTGCAAGTACTTAAGCTGGTGATCAGTTTGTCTCTACTAATGAGTGCTGGATCAGAAGTGATCATTAAAAACTGGAGAAACTTCATTCTTGGCCATAGCATTCTTTCTTCACGTTCTCCCCTGTTAATTTCAGCTAGCCTACTAGCTGCCTTCTGCCTTCTCCTATTGCCTGTCCTCCTGACCATTTGCTGATGGAGGTTGTCAAGCTCAACAAAATGATGCAATAGCCAATATCAAGGTGAATGAAAAGGAAAGGAATCAGTGTAACTAAGGGACTGATCATACATGTCTAAAGTGCTTCGCAATGGCTGAGATAAATTCAGCATTAGCTAACAGCATTTGTGTGTCTGCTGTGTAGCTCATCTCATATGTGAGCTGGCTTATAGTGGATGTCTAGTGGGGGGAGGGGGCAGAGACAGACAGACAGACAGACAGACAGACAGGTGAATGCATGACTTACTGTAGTTCCTTAGTGTTTTAGTCAGGGTTCTATAAATAACAGAACTGACAATGAATATATAGATATTAAAAGAGGATTCATTAGAGTGGCTTACCAGCTGGCTCAAGGTCCAACAATGGCTGTCTCTGGTAGATCCAATAGCTGTTTAATCCATAAGACTGATGTCTCATCCATTCCAATCTGGAGCTGGAGTCCCAGGGTATTCCCAGAATGCTGCTAGTTCTCAGGCTTTGTTGACATCCTGAAGTGATTGATTCACTTGATGGTTCTAGCACCAAAAAGGCTCAAAGGAGATGAACTTGCCAATGAAGAGTGGGAACAAGCAGGCCAGAAAAAAAAAAAAAAAAGCTTCCTTTTTCCATGACCTTTATTGTGGGAGGGAGGGGTCACCAGAAGATGTGACCCAGATTTAGGATGGGTCTTCCTACTTCAAATGATCCATCCAATAAAAATCTCTCATAGGTGTGCCCAGCTGCTTGGGTTCTTGTAAAATCCAGGTGTAGTCAAGTTGACAACCAAGATTAGACATCACACTTGGCTATATGTTAACGCCAGCTAAGATGGCACAGAACAGGCACCCAAATCCTATTTGCTAATTTTGAGTTTATCTCAACCAGTATAGTGTACTTCAGACATACTCAGACAGTCTGTCAACATTTATCAATGGCTAGGATTTGAGTATGTACATGCTATTATTCTGATGTCACGGCTAACAAATCAGGTTGGTGACTATTTATTTTAGAGATAAGAAAAACGACATTCATGTTAGTTTAGGTTCTGACGATCACATATCTAGTAAATAATAAAGCCAGAACAATTTACCACTAAGTTTGGCACTTTTTGTTTGGTATTTGACTGTCTTGAGACAAAGTCTTACCTGTTACTGTGAGTTGGTCCTGAACTCACTATATACCCAAGTCTGTACTTGAGTTTGTGGCAATCCTCCTGCCTAAGCATCCAAAATGCAGAGGTTACAGGTGTGAGACACCCTGGCCTTTAGACTCTTCCCTTCTACGTTCTAGATGCTGACAGGGAGGCTTTTGTGAGACAAGTCTAGCCATCTTAATCCTTAGACACTTCTACTGCACTGGGGAGGCCAAAGTGAGATGACTGGGGCTTGAAGCTCAGTCTGGGCTGCATGAAAGATTCTTTCTCAAACAAAACAAAACATCTTCAGACTTCCTATGTACTACAGAAGCGAGTCCACATGCTCAGAGCTGCCCTTCAGCCCCTTCCCAATATATTTATTGCTCTAAGCTCCATCTCCTGCATCCCCATCCATAACCTACAGACCCATTCACCATAGCACAGACTAAGCTGTGACACCCAAGTGCCCAGGACCTTGTGCATTATCCCTACTGTTATTCATTATTCTCAAGGAAGGAGTCTCCTGGCTTTTAAAATCCTTATCCGCTGAATTCTGAAACAGTCTCTATCCTTCCCAAAACCCACACGGCAGCAAGATCTTTATTCTACCCTTCTGGATATTTGAATTCCAAGTATAAAAGTAATAAAGTCATAATATTGAAACAACTGCTGGATGTTTGCTGCCTTCTAATCACTACAGTAAATTTTGCACCAAGTTCTCCATGTTAATTCTGGAAATAACTTTGTGCTGATCTACTGTCATTATCGTCATTTGGAGATGGGGATAAGGAAACTGAGGCTGAGTGGCTAATAATTGTGCAAGCTCACATCATTAGAAAGGCTCTCAACTATGCACGGTTTCATCAGTGGAAACCATGCCTGGTCTGCCCTTGTGTCGGCAGAGCCTGGCCAATGTTGGTGTAGAATTGCCCCGGTGCAAGCTTGGTCATCAGGTGGGTGATGACATCCCTGCTTCCTACATCACTAAATTGTTTAGGGCAAGAGTCAACAAACAAAGGCCTACAGACAAATCCCAACCTTCCACCCATTTGTAGCACTTATGGTCACATAGCCATGTGGGAGTGTTTCTGTTATCCCTGGCCGCTGTTCTACTACAAAGACAAAAGAAAGCAATTACAGCAGAGCCAACACAGCTCACTGCCCAAAGTAACTATAAAGATCATGTACAGGGTGTGGTCAGCCAGTTTATAGCTCAGCTAACCCAGGCTGGCTTTTAATTCTCTGTGAAACCAAGGTTGACCTTGAACTCCTGATCCACCTGCCTGCCTCTCCCTGCCATGTGCTATGATTTCAGGCATGTACCACCATGCCTGACATCTCTATACCTCTAGATAAGTTGAATATCTGTGCTGTGACTCCAGCATAAATGTTGTGTCTTATGATGAACTAATATTAGCATCATTTCCATTAAAACCACAGCACCTGGAAGTGAACTGCAGTGTGTGTGTGTGTGTGTGTGTGTGTGTGTGTGTGTGCTCATACAACTATGAGTGTATGTGCACATTTATGCGTGTGACCATAGAGGGTGAGAGGTCAACCTTGGATGTCACTCCTTAGAAGCCACCCACCTTGCTTTGTGAGACAGTGTTTCTTGTTGACCTGGAACTAGCAAATTCCAGTGTCACCTCCCTCTCTACATCCCCAGACCTAGAATTAAAAGCATGAATCATCGCTCCAAGCTTTTGTATCAATTTTTGGGAGTCGATCTCAGCCTGGAGAAAAGGCCATCAGTCAAGTGCTTACTGTAAAACCAAGCATGAGGACCTGCCATTGAAATCTGCAACCCCCTGCAAATCTAGCTGAATCAGTGAGCTCCGGGTTCCCTGAGAGTCCTTGTGTCAAAAAACTAAAGTAAGGTAAAGACCAATTGAGGAAGACAATACCAATCTCTGGCTCCACTCAAGTGAACAGTCGTGTTCAGACATGTGCACACATACACACATACCACGTACCAACACACATAACCACCACATATACACGCAAAGAAAATATAATAATTTGGATGTATATAATATTTGTGGGGCTGGAGAGATAGCTAAGCAGTTAAGAGAACTAACTTCCTGCTCTTGCATAGGACTCAAACTCGATTCCCAGAACCTGCATCAGGAGGCTCAGAGCTGCAGTTACGTCTGAGCATTACGCACCTATAGAGAACCATGAACCTGTCCTCCGTTGACCTATCTCTATCACTATGATGTGTCCTAAACCTAGTTTTCTATAGAAAACCTGGAAAATAAACTATAAATTTATAACACAGTGAGGAGTATAATGTTCCACATTTGTATTTTCCACTGATAAATATAGTTGATTTTAAATGGAATTATTTTAGACAACTCCTCAAGATGCTAATGTATTTTGAGGCTCACTCATGAACAATGCTGATGTTTCTTTAGCTGTGTGATATTTGCTTTTACGCCCGTCACAGTAAGACCTAAGAAGTGAAACTCAAACCAGTCCACTATTGTTTCTATTAATGGGGTTCATGCTAAGCATATTGGTGTAAGGTTTCTGTGGAGTTGAATAGCAGGTGACCTCAACATTTTCCAATCTCCTTTTCCCTTGAGGATTTCATATTTTAGAGCCTCCCCGCAAGAGCATTTCTGTGAGAGAAATTATTTATCTCTTTACCTCATTTAATTAGCAACAAAGCTATGAAGGGTTTAAACACTAGACTATGCATGTATACATCCGTTGTCTTCAAAGGAACACTCCGTAATAGCATTCTGTGGCTTGCCCTTGAGATGAGAGTAAAGGCCTATAGCCTCTTGCTCTTAGTGCGAAATAACATTTTGGGCTTTTTTTTTTTTTTTTTTTTTTTTTTATCATCCAACCCAGATAGGTGTTGGGTCACCTTTGAGAACTGCTATCGTAATATATGTGTGTGTATTCACCTTTGAAAACCCCCTTGTCGGAATGCAGCTCACAGCATCTGAGGCAGTAGGACAGGGCACTTGTGTGTGCACATCCACGGATGCTTGCTTCTCTTTCCCTCTGTCTCCAGCTATGGGAGTTCCTGAAGCCCAACACTCCACTGGAGTCTCGGATTTCTAAGCAGTGGTGTGAGATTGGCTTCCAAGGCGATGATCCGAAAACAGATTTCCGAGGAATGGGCCTTCTGGGACTTTACAATCTGCAGTGAGTAAAATAAAGAATGGTTGAGCAGGAGAGCAAGGTTGGGCTAGTCTGCCGGGGCTAAAACTGCAAAGAGGGGTCATCACTTTCAAACATCACGTCCCAGGAGATGCTGTAAGATTATGCCTATCCTCTGAAGAAGGAATCGGGTTCCTACAATTTTAAAACTTGCCAGCTCCTTGCCTATAGTACAATAGACTTCATAGAAATGTTTAAAGCAGCTCTTAGGTATGGATTTTTAAATTTTTTCATTATGTAAAACTTTAAGCCACACGAAAAAAAAGCCTCTTATATTGATGGGCTAAACTCAGAAATTGCGACATTAGTTTCAGACCAAAAAAAATTAAAATTAAAAAATTAAAAAAAAAACTTAATGACAATTCTAGACCGTTTGTCATCTCATATTTCAATATATACTTCTTTTTAAAAAAAATCAATTCTGGGCCTTGAAATGCTTTAGCAGAGAAAATTGCGGGCTGTCTCATTCAATGACCTGAGCTTGAGCCTGGAAACCTACATGGTGGAAGGAGAAAGCTGACCATTAAGCTGTCCTCTGACCTCCACATGTGCACAGACATACAAAATAAATAAATCTGAAATATACCCTTTTAGACATAGATTTAGAATTTCCCTGTCTCCTTTTAGATTTCTATAATAAATTATATAGGCATGCATTAGTAACTTTGCTATAGTTTTATTATTACCAGTGTTAAATACTTTTATGAAGCCCTTTTGAGGCTGTGTGAGGTTTTTGAGTGTTTCATGAAAATTCATTGCTAATCCGCTCCAAGGCAGAAATTTAGTTGTTGACTAGCATCTCTAAGTCCTAGGAGATGTTTTTTAATCATCAAGAATCCAAGTACAGTGTGACTGCTTTCTAAGAAAGATGCATTTGATCTGGGCATCCTGGCTCACACCTGTAATCCTAACTCTTGGGAGACAGAAAATGTCAAGGGGACCAGGGCTCATCCTTGGCTGTTTAATGGATTCAATGCCAACCTGAGCTGCAGAGGCACTGTGTAAGGGGGGAAAATAGGAAGAAAGAAAGGACAGAAGGAAAAAGGAAGGGAAACAGAGAACGAAGGGAAGGGAAGGAAAGAGAAGGGACCTGGAGTGCCCTCTCCCCTTTACCATGTTGTTTCTCTCCATCTTCTGCTTCTGGGGGGTCTTCATTCCGTTCAATCACCTGACCCCTTTTCTATAACGCTCAGTTATATGCTTAGCTCCCTGGGTAGTAACAAAGTTCATAATTAAAATTTCAAGTCTGCTGTCTCAGAAGAGTGGTGGTCTCATGCCTGTGTCTACCTCTGAGTGCCAAGTGCCCTCACCACCACCACATGAGGGTGGCTATCTCGCACAGTGCGGTCACGTGTTCCTTCCCTCTCCCTTCAGATATTTCGCAGAACGGGATGCCACCGTGGCTCAGCAGGTTCTCTCCGACTCTGTTCATCCAAAATGCAGGTAATTGTTCAAAATAAAAGATGGATTAGGCTTTTTGGATTAGTATCATTTCTCACATGGATCTATAGAGAAGAATATCAGAAGAGCCAGCTCACTGGAAGCCAAGTTTAAAGTGCTCTCGCTAGCCCGTTTACCAGGTGCTAAACAAGAAGGTTAATACTTTGGATGCGCATTTCAGGATTTAGAACGTAGAGTGGTGTTCTTCAAGTAAGTGTGTGTCAAGAGTGTCTGGAAAAATCCAAAGGTGAGCATAGAGAGACATGTATGGAGGGAAGAATTCAGAAACAAGGGAGTGTGGCGTGGGCATAGAGGGAAATGGAAGTCACAAGTTCAAAGACCAACTGAGAAAGGGTTCACAAAGGCTATTTTGTTTTAAAGTTCGGAACTGTAATTGCATTTCATTTACTCGATTTTTTTTCTTTGACTGAATACTGAAGGGAAATCTCTAAGGAGGAAATAAGGTATTTTTCTTTGTTTTTGTGTTTTGTTTTTATTCTATTTTAGAATGAATGGGTTAAGAATTTCTAAAATAAGTAGATTTATGGAAAACACTTAAAGACAACATCACCAACTTTTAATCTGATATAGTTTATAATTCGCAGACTGCATTTTCATGAGCTAAAAGCCAAACTGATCTAATCTAATGAAAGGGTCAAGAAGCCAGAATTTGCAAAGCCTGGTTTGCAGGACATTTAATCCCTTCTTTAAAAAAGATGAACATCCCACACACATGACCTAATCCCCTCAAGAGACATTTTACTTGGATTTTTTTTTTTTGCATAGTAAAAAACTGATCTTTGATTAGAAAATTTTTTGAGACACAGTCTCAAAAAAATTTATGTAGATCTGGATGGCCTAGTACTCACTCTGTAGACCAGGCTGGCCTTAAACTCACAGAGATAAGCCTGCCTCTGTCTCCTAGGTACTGGGATTAAGGGCATGCCTCACCACTCCTGGCCCTGATTGATGTATTTTCAATTTGATCATTCTGAAGAGTAGCTCTTCTCATAAGAATTCCTTTTATTTTACCAGGTCCCATACGATTTCATTTGGTCCTCCACCTGATAGTGCTTAAATACTACTGGCTAAATAAACATAAAGTTTTATTATAGCAGTCGTAAAATCCAGGAAATCTGCTGACCTGGGCTTATTTCACTGATGCTATTATTTTTTTGCCTCCTGGTTCCATTTGGCTAAGATTCCTCAAGTTACATTACTTTCACAAACTTATGTTTATAGTCTTTCATAAGATTAAAAATTTCTTTTCTGTACTTTTATTTATTTTAAGAAAAACATTCACATCAGCTAGCTGTTTCTTGATAGATTACATGATCAAACTCAAACTATTTTGGGTTTTAAGCTATGTCTTCTGGATTGCATAGTTGTACATTGTGGAGCCTCGTAACGCCCTGTAATTAAAGTTGAGGGTCTGTGGATCTTTCCAAGTAGTGTTTCTGGATCAGAACCAGAAACCATGGATGCTCTGTGATCTTGGGAAGTAATAATAAGCTTAAAATATTTTTTGAATAACCAATGAAGGGAGATTAATTTCATCAGTGAGCCATCCTCAAGCGAGGGGAAAGAGACAGAGGCGTCACAATTGTGGCTCCTTGTGGCTGGACAAACTGGAGACAACTCTTAAGAAGACTAGCCTCTCTGTGTGTGCTGGGAGGAACCTAGTTTAGCCCTCAAACAACAATTCCAGTCACAGAGAAAGAGGCTTTTGTATTAGTTGCTTCAAACTGATGGTGAAGGTCACCAAATGTGAATCAAAGGGGCTTGAAAATGCTGATATTTCTCTTATGTAATTGCCTAAAAGAGGTATATTTTAGCCAATTATGGTATCATCATAGCTTCTATCAGACCCTACATGTTTTAGGTATTCAAGAGTGAGACAAAGATATATGTTCTAAGAGTATGTTCCAAGATGCCCTTCAGCAAGACTGATGCATTGTTGCCTTTGGGACTATTCATAGTCCTACAGTAACTTGACACATAAAGCTACATGCAATTCTAAGAGTAGAATTATGTCTGTTGATTTTTGTTAATCTGGGAGATATAAGTAGTCAAATAAGTGGAAGCTACTTGGCCTTGTTTTACATTTCAAATGCAAAGATTTCACTTAACAAATGTAGAAACAAGATTTACTAGACACACTGTGGACTTGCAAAGCTTTGTTGAAGAGAAAATGGATACTTATGTAATTTTTAAATCTCACATGCAATTCAATGCATTTTTGAAGATGAATCTTTTTTTAGAGGTGAAACTTTCCTGGTGCCTCTTTAGTTTAATTTGTTGGTTAGGAACCACACTTTTAAAATACGAATATTTTAACATGAATTCCAACAGTGATTTGGCATCATACTCAAGTCATTTACAGAGTAGAAAACACATGTGTTTTAATATCCTATTCTCTCTATGTATGTGTGTGTGTGTATGTGTCTCTTCTCTCTTCTGTGTGTGTGTATCTGTGTCTGTGTGTGGTTTTGTGTTATTACATGAGTGTCTTCAGTGTGTCATTTGCTCTAGAAAATTTTCCTTTTTCCTGCTTGGATGGATTTAAAATTGCATGTAACTCCAATGCTAAAGTTTGTTTGTTTTTGAGTCAAGGTCTCACTATGTAGCCCAAACTGACCTAGAGTTCAAAATCTTCTTATGTTATGTTATGTCGACATTAAAGCTGTTAACTGTATGTATATGTGTGTTAGCTAAAACTGGTCAATTTGAATATATCAACTCTAAAAGCAACAATGCAGATGGAGATAGATGGGATTACAGATGTGTCACCATGCAGAGCTTGCACTGTTGCTCTTAGCAGCGATATATTCAGCCTTAGTGTGATAATGGTGTTACATAGTTCTCTCTGTGTAGTTAACAGTTTAATATAAGCATTCAAGGGGAGCAAGAACTTAAATATGGTAAGTGTTAATTTGTTTATTTTTTCTTTCTTTCTTTCAGCAAATTCAGCAAAACAGAATGGGAAAAGAAAAAGATGGATAAAGCGATTGGGTAAGTATGGGGTTGTACATGAAACCCTTCAGCCCTGGTCCAGAGACAGCACAACTAGGCTTGATTCCCAGCACCACATGATAACTCCCAACTGTCTATAACTCCAGTTCCTGGAGATCCTATGCCCTTTACTTGCTTCCATGGAAAAAGGCACTCACATGGCACACAGACATACATACAGACAGAACACTAATACTCATTTTAAAAATAAAGTAAATTTTGAAAATTATTTACAATTTCTACTTTTGGTACCTAGCAACATCACTTAGTAGGAAAGGTACTTGCCACTGAGCCTGATAACCTCAGTTTGATCCTTGGAACCTCTATATAGAAGGAAAGGATGCTCAAATTGTCTCCTGATCTACACACACACACACACACACACACACACACACACACAATCATATGTAATTGCAAACAAATAAACAAACAAACAAATTAACTGATGTTATTAATGGCCTATTTCATTACTTATTTTTATGCTGGACTTATAACAACAGAGTGAATTTAAGTATTCTGTTCCTTTTCTGTAGAAGAAGGACATAAAATATACTTTGTGGTGATAACTTAAATCTTTCTGGCAGAAAAAGTTAAATTTAGGAAAACATGGGACTATTGACCAGAACTCAGCCGGCCTTATCAGTTTTGCACACCCATAGTTACCACTCAGAGCTTCTCATCCCAGCCATTTCTCATTCACACATGTGCACCTACACTAACTCTTGGCGTGTTCTATGCATGTATCTTGCTTTAAAGTCTCCACGAATACAATTTCAGCTAGCTGCAAAATTACCATAATTTAGTTACCACCAAAATTTTCCATAATTTCTCTAGGAATCTTTTTAGCATATTTGAATGCTGTCTTAGTTAGGGCTTTACTGCTGTGGACAGACACCATTTCCAAGGCAAGTCTTATAAAAACAACATTTAATTGGGGGTGGCTTACAGGTTCAGAGGTTCAGTCTTGTATCATCAAGGCAGAACATGCAGCATCTAGGCAGGCATGGTACAGGAGGAGCTGAGAGTTCTACATCTTCATCTGAAGGCTGCTAGTAGAGTACTTGCTTCCAGGCAGCTAGACTAGGGTATTAAAGCCCACACCCACAGTGACACACCTACTCCAATGAGGCCACACCTACTCAAACAGGGCCACACCTTCTAATAGTGCCACTCCCTGGGCCAAGCATGTACAAACCATCACAAGTGGTTTCTGTGTGTCACCATGATAAATACTGCTGTAATAAATGGTCTTATATATAAAGCTGTGTCGACTTTGGACACTGACCTAACATATGTTTGGAAATGGAATTACCAGGCCAAAGCATGCGAACTCTCAATTCTCTTAGCACATGCTACTGAAACTTTGTGATAAAGTTCAAAGACAAGACTTTGATATGGTAGAGATGACTGGGTGCCTTGCTACTTTGATGACTTCATAGGGATTTACAACCCAAGTTATCAGTTTTTGAAGTGTTTCTATCTCATGTTGCAACACTTGTGGATTTTGTGGATCCTACCTGCAGGTACTCCTTTGCAATTGTGGGCATCAATATCACCGACCTGGCATATAATCTGCTCGTGAGCGGTGCTCTAAAAACACACTTCTACAACATCGCCCCGGAAGCTCCAACACTGTCTCATTTCCAACAAACATTCTGTAAGTGTCTATTGTTTAATTGTCAGTGTGGGTTTCTATGGAGCACTCACTCCAGACAAGAGTCAAAGCTGAGAAGTCACTGTGAAGGAGCCGCCTTAGGCCCTTGGAGGAAATTCTTTTGCACTTAACATTTTTGACTCTTCATTTTCTCATTGAAACACCGATGCTTACACTTCTGGGCATCATGGATGTTTCTTTTCCCCAGCTTTTATAGATGTACAATGTGTCAACTTCTAGTCTGACCTTTGTCTGTCCCCCTCTGATTTAACAGGGATTAACACTGAAGAATGTAACTCTAAAGACAGTCTGAGTTGACTACCGGGTCCTATGTTTTGACAGAAATGAAATTCACAAGGAGATTAGAAAGTAATGTTGAGAGTCTTGCCTAGAATATAGATTAAAATGAGTTTTATGAAAAGTTTAAAAATAAAAAGAAGGCTGAAGCACAAAAGAGCCATTGTGGGAAGCCTCCTATCTGAAGAAGGAGGTGTCACAAAGAGGAGAAACTAAGGAAAAAGAAACAAAGAAATTAATCAAGAAAAATATCAGGCCAGCAAGATGGCTTTGTGGGTGAAGACACTTGCTGCTAAGCCTGAAGATCTGAGTTTGGTCCCCAACACCCACATAATAGAAGGCAAGAACCAACTCTTACAGGCTGTCCTCTGACTTTTCCACATATGCACTATTGTGCACACATGCACGTGCACACACATATTTAATTAGTTCATTAATCAATATGATAAAGCTTTAGGCCTGAAGGATGGGTTTTTGTATTTTAAGTTCTAAGCACCAACATAATAGATTAAGATTTACCAAACCAAGGTCTATGTCACTGTGAGGTATTATGACATTGTAAAGAGATGATCCCGAAATTTCCCAAAACTGTCACTCAAAAACTCTGGAATTGAGATTATACTAGACTTCCCAAAAGCAGCATTTTATTCTAAAACACGAAGGAAAGGTGACTACAAAAACTTAAGATGGGATACAGGGAATAATTTACAATTTCAAATTATATTCCCAGTCTCACTTATCAATTGAGTATTGAGTATCAAAATAGAAGAGACTTTTTAAAAAATAAATGCAAGGTCTTCCATACTTTACTTCCCCATAACTTGATCAGGAAACTCTTGAAAAATATAACATTTCCACAAAATAAAAGAGTGATTCTAAAGCCAGGCAGTGGTGGAGCATGCCTTTAATCGCAGCACTTGGGAGGCAGAGGCAGATGGATTTCTGAGTGTGAGGCCAGCCTGGTCTACAGAGTGAGTTCCAGGACAGCCAGGGCTACACAGAGAAACCCTGTCTTGAAAAAGAAAAACAAAAACAAAAATAAAAAACAAAACTAAGGGTGATTCTGGGAAGAATAAAAGAACCTAGACTACAGAAGATCTTTCCAGAAGTGAAGGAACCCTTCAGATGAAGAAAAGGGCCCCAAGGAGGGTCCCACACGATAGGCTGAGAACAGGTATGAGTTTTGACAAAGCTCTGGAACTGAGAGAGTATCCACCATGTTCTAACACATCGAGGATGTTTTTGGCATCCTTGGGGAAAGTGGTTTGTGGTTAAATGGATTGGAAAAGTAAGTACATGAACGAAGTAGGCAGTTAGTACTTGGTTAAGAAAACAGTAGAAAATGGTATGGCTAGATCTGTGAACAGGAGCCAAACCCTTATGTTCTGTACAGAGGGATTTCAAAAATCCCCAAATGGAACGTAGCTTATGTGGAGCTGTCAAAAGAATCCGCTGACACAACTATAGAACAAGGGTCAAGATAGGAGAAGTTACTGTCCTTTGTGGGGCTTTGTTTTCCCACCAAAACACATTAAACTATCCAGTGCTGAACAACATAAGTATAACTGATAAGAATGAAAAGGATATTTAAAGAAAGATTTGCTTTATAACTTGTCATTAGAAAATTAAGTCCCTCACATGACATTTTGTAGCTCCTCTTTTGACCACCGGGTGATTATATTCACTCCTGTAACAATTCTATTTCCAACAGACACTACTGAAGAATACCGGCCTCTAAACAGATAAGTACGACACACTGGGTAGTAAAGATACTGTTGTAAGACACTGCAAAGGTACATGGCTGTCACTGCCCACCCAGGTTGAGAGGCAGAGAGAGTTCCCTAAAGCAGTGCCACCTTGACTGGACACCAAAGGATGAGCGACAGAAAGTAAAGTGATGGGTGCTGAGTGGGCCGGCCAGAGATGTGCCAAGGACACAGGCCCTAAGACAGGCGAGCACAGCAGACCCAAGCAGTATAGTAAAGAGGGCAGTATTGATTAGCTATGATACAGAAAGTGTAAGAGAAGAATTCAGAATGGACCCTAAAGAACTCTGAATCAGTCACGTTGGAAAACATAAGCATAACAAATAAAAGCCCTTGCACTGTGTTTCCTTGGGTTTTACAAGCTGCCCTATTCTATGCTTTCCATCTTAGAGAAACCATAGAAGCTCTTGTAAGGGGAAAAACAATGAGATTAATTTGAGGCAAACCAAAGATAAGTTCCTCTGGGGAAATCTATTCAGAGATACAAAATGGACATTTCTATGAGATGCCATAGAGCTCTGATGGCTTAGAAGGCATCTGCCTACAGACTTTTAATTCATCTGCTTGGGGTTAAAAATCAGAACCACAAAGTAATCAACATCTCCCTGCAGGGGAAAAAAACCTGGCATTTAAGGGTAGGAGTAGATGTTTTGTTTATTGGTATATGATCAGCCCAGTAGAGAGTGTTTAGTAATTATATGGTGGGTGGGTGGATGGATGGATGGATGGATGGATGGATGGATGGATGGATGGATGGA
>JADRCD010212070.1:7291-33217 GCA_019843815.1 Montemys delectorum | reverse complement strand
GGATGGATGGATGGATGGATGGATGGATGGATGGATGGATGGATGGAAGGATGGATGGATGGACAGAGAAGATTCTACAATATCGAATGATCCTCTGTTCAGGGGAAAAGAGGGTGTAACTGATATAGAAATGTTTTAGCATTACCCAACTGATAGGCTTTTTCAAAAGGCTCCTAGCCCAGATAAGTAAGCATAAAGCCGGATTTTATTTCCCAGGATATTCTGCAGGTTGTAGAAAGAGCAGCAGTCCCTAACAGACTGGGCTATGGACAGAGAGAGTGGGCATCGTTAGAAGAGGCACGTTGTGCCCTGGATCCATTTATTGTCCCTCCATTGGGCATGCTCACTTCTGCACCTCTCCACTGTAATATGCTTGCAGTTATCTGTGTCCTTGCCCATGCCTTTGCTTTCAACTAACAGGAAGGATGCAGTGAAGCCAAGCCAAGGCACATTTAAGCAGCAATAAATATGCAGCAGGCTTCAGATGGCGAGGCAAATTAGTATTCCAAACAAGCATTTCATCTAGAGGAAAGAAATAAGAATGTAATGGCTCTATCATCCTGACTTTACAGTCTTGGCAAAAGCTGCGCCGCCAAGGCACTGTATTGTAAAAATGACATCCAATCTGAAGCTCCACTGAACACAGCCCAGCTGTAATGGGTAAGGCTAGGTGTAGCGATCAGAGGAAAGGACAAGTGGAGAAGAGGGAGGGGTTATCTTTTTCTCTGACCTTCATGAGAAGGAATTATTACATAGAAATAAGCACCAGAGGAACAGAAGGCACCGAGAGAGACAGCCTGTGCTGATGATGGGATGGCAGCCTGTTTCAGCTCTGGCATCCAGCTGTTCACTGGGTGACTGTGCACTGTGCAAGCTTCCTTGCTGAACCCAGTGCCCACATCTGTAAGACAGAGATATAAAATCTGCTTGGGCAACCTACAACACTGGGGAATGAATGAAATTGAAAGCTAGAAGCAATAGATTGACTCTGTTGTCTCCCTCCCCTTTCCACACTACTTTATTAGCTGTCTCAGATAACAAATCATTGTCAGAAATTGAATACCCATCTCTCTCTCTCCAAAAGACAGAGAATTAAGAAACATGAGAACTCTAGCTTTTTCTTTATCCTCAGTGGCTAATAGTGTATCTGTTACATGCATAGTTGGTAGATGGGTCGATCAGACAACTGGCCAAATGAATCTTTGAAGGCTGTGTAATAACACATACATGAATAGAGTAATATGTAGTTTGGGATCCAGGTCACCATTCCTGTATCTTGTAGCAACCATGTCATACAGTCTCTGTTCATTTTCCTGATAACATGGGGGGGAGTCTCGGGGAATCTGTCCAGAGTTCACATTTGTACTTATAAAGTATTATGAAAATGGTGTCAGATTGTGAAGTGCCATCACTCTCGAAGATGGTCTTCTGTAATTGTGTAAACAAGAGAAAAAATGGGGGAAACAACCGTGTTTAAGTTCTTCTAGAACTGTGTGATGTATTACATCCCGTTAGGAGTAAGGTGGGTGTCTGCACAGTATAGAAAAGTGGGCATCTTTACGTGTACCATGGAAAATAAATTTTTCATTAAAAGGAGCTAGAGAAGCTACATATTTTGATTTGATAGTCCACATCATACTTGTGCATCAAATTATCACATTGTACCATGTAAATAGAGTCAAAAATCAAATTAAAAAGTTGGCTTTCACAGTACTTGTTTTTATTACTGTCAACAGCATATGCTAATGAGATGGATGCATCATGGATGATCTTAATCTATAATATTAGAAATCTGACTCTCACCCACAGTCAAACATAAGGAAGACAGAATGTGAGGAATCTTGTGGAAGAGGAGGAGGAAGGATTGTAGGTGCCAGAGGGATCAAGGGACTACAAAAACATTGCCTGCAGAATCAACTAAGCAGGGCTGACGGGGGCTCACGGAGACCGAACCTACTACAATCAGGAAGCCTGTATAGATCAGCACTAGGTCCTCTGCATATATATTATGGTTGTGTAATTTGGTATTATTTGTGGGACTCCTAACAGTGGGGGGTTGGGGGCTATCTCAGACTCTTTTGCCTGCATTTGGGACCATTTTCCTCCTCCTGGGTTGCCTTATCCAGTCTTGATATGAGAGCATATGCCTGGGCTTATTGTAATTTGTTATGCTATGCTTGGTTGGGATCCCTGAGAGACCTACTTTTTTCTAAAAGGAAAGAGAAAAGTGGATATGAGAGGAATGGGGGCTGTGGGGAGGGACTGGGAGAAGAGGAGGGAGGGGAGTTGGGGTGTAATATATGAGAAAAGAATAAATAAATAAGAAAAAAACCAATCTGACTCTCCTAGCAAGAATAACTCAAGTATGTTTATTTGAGCTCAGAGACCTATTGGGGAAAGTATCTGTGTGTTTTATATATTAAGAAAAGTAGAAATTATGAATTCCCACTCATTTCTTTTATAACAATATCAATTGAAACATTCCTAGAAAGAGCCTGGGGTGGGGGATGAAAAAAGATAGAGTCCTATAGACCTAAAGTTTTTAAACTTCAGTGGTATGTGGTTCATCTGGCTGAATCTGGGTACATCTGCACATTTAATAAATTACTCTAGGTTATTCCTGAGATATTTTAGGACCTTTTGCACTCACTGAAATGGGTAGAAGATTGAGTTCTTTTGGGTGGATAGGACAAAGAATCTCCATCATTCACTCACTGCACATGCGCTATGATGGGAAGGCCAGCCATTTAGCCTGAAGAGGAGATGGGGGCTGGGCACAAAACACACTGCAAGTGTCAGAGAAGGACTAGATTTGTTCCAATAGCTTTTGGCTCTAGAACCATCTAAGAATCTTGGGATGAAGCAGGAGGATTACAAACTAAAGTCTAGCCAGGGCCACATACCAAGGTCTTTTAAAAATACAAAACCCAAATCATTCCCCCATCTATGTAACTGTCAGTGTTTTTCCTAGAGATGCCCAGGCCTGGAGATGTAGTCCACCTAGTAGAGTGTTCTCCTTGCACATACAGGGTCCTAGGTTCAATCCTTGGTATTATATAAACCAGGTGTAATAATGCACTGGGGAGGTGCAGACAGAGAACCAGGCAAGCATTCAAGGTCTTATGCAATTTAGTGAATTCAAGGTCAGACTGACCTGCAAGAGACCTTGTCAAAAGAAAGAAAGAAAAAGAGAAGAAATGGAACAGAATAGACAACCCAAAATAAAGGTGAAATAATTGTTCCCTCAACCATTTCTCCCACACTTTAGTGACTGAGTTCTTAAAAATGTGCAAATGTTCCTAAACATGCCACATGGGGAGAAGAAAGGGTGAGAATGGGTCACGATTGCAATGTCTATTGGGGAAGAACACCTCAAATACTGTGCAGTAAGGTAGGAATAAATGATGTTTTCAAACTTTATAGGATTATGTTGAAAGTATTTGCATACATTGTCAGTTACACAGGAAAAGCTACTGGTTTTCCTTTGGTATTCTCTTGAAGATGTTTGCTCTGTGTTCTCTTCCTATGCCCCTATTCCTTCCCCTGCTCCTTCCTCCTGGTTTCTCTTTATATGTGAACATAAAAGAACGGAGATTCCAACCAGTGTCCTCTCTAGGGTTCTGGCTCTTTTTCCTTGTACCTTCTGAAGTCAAAACAAAGAACAACTTTATAGCATTCACCTTTTCTTTTTAAACTAGGATTACTTTCTTATTTATTTTATTACTTTATGTTTACTGTGCATTTATTATTTTAGAGAGAGGCCTGAATTTGCATTCAGGTTTCCCCACATACAAATATATAATATGGTCTTTTAGAGGAAGTACTCGCATTTCATTGTTTTCAATGTGTGTGAAAACAGAAAGAAAGGGAAGAAAGAAACAACAGACTCAGATACTCGACATTTATTCCCCAGAAATTTCCATTCTCATTCAGAGTCTTCATAGATAAGAGCTTTGAAAAACAAGAGCATTTGAATATGGAACTGCATAAGGGCTCTGAGGCTCAGACTTGATTTACAGGTCTTACTGTCTCATAATAGATGGTTAAATGTACCTGTTTGTTGTGTCTGGGTAATTTAAGACTTTAGTTAAATTGGATATCAAGAGGGAAAGAAGGCAGAGTGGAATAATTCTGAAAGGGTGGACCATTGTGTTACTTTAGTTGGAATGAGAAGGATGGAGGAGGCACTGTCAGCCTTTTAGAGGAAGTTCTTGGGATGTAGGAAGATGGCTTACCTGCCTTGCAAACACAAGGACCAGAGTTCAGATCCCCAGAATTCACATAAATGCCAAGTGGGCATGGTGGCCCATCTGCAGTCCTGGTGCTCAGAAGATGTAGAGTGTTGGACTCCCAGAACAAGCTAGTGAGCAGGACCAACTGAAGTGGCAAGCTCTGGGTTCAATTGAGAGACTCCACCTTGATAAATAAGATAGAGAGAAGACACCCATTATCCCCTGGCTCCACAAACATGTGCACACACACACATGCACACACACACACACACACACACACACACACCCATGTACCTGAAAACACATACACAAACAAATGTAATTTTAAGAATTTCAAAATATTTTTTGAAATATTTGAAAATAAAGGCATGGTGAT
Organism: Montemys delectorum; assembly: GCA_019843815.1. Lineage (NCBI taxonomy): Eukaryota > Metazoa > Chordata > Mammalia > Rodentia > Muridae > Montemys > Montemys delectorum. Next base: position 28,609 of record JADRCD010212070.1, on the reverse strand, counting down.
GCAGCCTTTAACCCAAGCACATGGGAGGCAGGGGCAACTGAACCTGTGTGAGTTGAGGCCAGCCTGATCTACAAGAGCAAGTTCCAGGCCAGCCAGAGACCTTGCAGAGAGAGAGAGAGAGAGAGAGAGAGAGAGAGAGAGAGAGAGAGAGAGAGAGAGAGAGAGAGAGAATCAAAAATCAAGGTTGAGCTAGAGAGCTGGCTCAGTGTTTAAGAGCTCTGACTGCCCTTCCAGAGGATCCCCATTTCAATTTCCAGAACCCACATAGCAGCTCACAGCTGTAACTCCAGTTTCAAGGGATGCAATGCCCTCTTCTGGCTTCCACGGGGCACCATACCATGTGGTGCACAAACATACATAACAGGGAAATACTTACAAACGTTTAAAAAAAAATTTACTTAAGAAAAAAGAATATGTTTCCAACGTGACCCATACTCATATTCATATTGTTTTGTTCTCCTGCTTTGTGGAGTAAAAATTTTCTCTAGTACTAGCTGCAAAAGGAGAAAATTATAGACAGCTTGGTACCTTCTGCTCCACTGGTCTTACTGAAACTGGGTGTTTGCTGTGACCAACATGGAGTCCATTCTGGTTTTACTCATCCACTGAGGTCTGGAATGTGGCTAAGAACGATAACCTTGCAAACTCATCACTGTCTTGTCCCTAACAGGCTATTTGATGCACGAGTTTCACAAGTTTTGGATTGAAGAGGACCCCATGGACATAATGGAATTTAATCGCGTGCGGGAGAAATTCCGCAAGAGGATCATAAAACAGCTGCAGAACCCAGATATGGCGCTGTGCCCACATTTTGCTGCATCTGAAGGTTTAATCAACATGTAGTGCCCACACTGGTTTCAATGAATACCCCAGAACACTGCCTCATCATCATCCTAGATCTCTGCTTAGGTGACAGCTCACACACCTAATGCACATAAGTGATTATATATATATATATATATATATATATATATATATATATATATATATGCATGCCTTTTGGTACAGTATTTTCATCTCTTGGTCATTATTCCAAGATTCCCCCAAATATCACAATTTCTGGAGCATCTACCCTCCAGCGATTGCTCATATTGTGGCATTGTGCAGTGTTAACATCTGTCCTTGGCACCCAGGTATGAAGAAAGTTTTCTATTTTTTTAGATTTTTTTCCTCCCCCTCATCATTCCATATTTTAAAAAACATGTACTAATTCTGTAGCTGTAATTTGTATGTAAAAGAGTTAGCTGAATCTCGTTCTGTGTCCATATTTATTAAACTGTTTCACAAAGACTGCTGCTAGCATCTCAAGCTGGGCTCTTGCTTGGGCCTCTTTTGGGCAAAGCGTAAGACTTTGAAAATAATACAGACACATGATAAGCCAAACTCTTCCTGCACAGATAACCGCACTTCACCAGAATGTAATGAGGCTATAAGAAATTAGCTTAAGTAGGAAACATCTTTGTGTGAAATCCTGCAGAACTGTAGCCTAACTTAACCACAGTTGCAACTGTGCCGTAGTCATCAAGATAGAAACCTACTATATTCCCATCAGTCGTGGCTTGGATGTCTAAATATGTATATGATGCTTGGAGCCTCCAGAAAAGAAGCCATATCTTTCTAAGGCTACAAAGGGTTTCTCACTACCTGACTCTTGCTGAACCCAGACTTAGTTCTTAGCACTCCCCAGATCTGAGTATCCTTGCTTAGGGGATTGAGTGCTGACTGGTTTGTTTCTCTGTCGAGGGGTAATATTTTAATTTTTTTTTGCAAGAAAATGTGTTACTACACAGAAACCTAAGAAATGATATCATGCAATATTTCCTGAAATTAGCATCCTTACATCAGTGGAAGAAGTCGCTTGGAAGAGGAAAAACAAAATCATCCTCAAACTGCTAAGAACCATCTTCATAAAAATGTAATTTAGTTTGGAATTATGATTGTAGTCTGTTGAATAGTATTTACCATGGTATTTCATACCCATGGTATTTTATACTTTGGGACTATCGATTTTAGTATTATTAGATGTTTGTGTAATCACTTGCTTATTTAAATAAATTTTGAGTACTGCCTAACTAACTGTCAGTATATGAATAAATTGCATATCATTCTACAGTAATGGAGAGTGGGCTTCATTCTGATGTCCGTGTGCTCTATAGGTCTAAAGATATGCAAATATGTGACTGCCAAAGAATGTCAAAGACAAGCAGCCAGGTGTAATTCAGAATGTGCTATGGCTGAGAGATTCCCTTAATCTTGAGGCTCGATGATGCTTTAATGAATAAGCTGTTTTTCTTTTTCTTTTTTCCTTTTTTTTTTTTTTTTTTTTATTTTTTTATCTTTTTTTTTTTTTTTTTTAATTTTTAACAGTATCTCATTGTGTAGCCCTGCCTGGCCTGTGACTCACTGTGTAGACTAGGCTGGCCTGGGATTCACATAGTCACCTGCCTCCATTGCCAAAAAGCACTAGGATTAAGACTCGCATCCCCATGCCTTGCCCTCTTACTTTTTCTTCATTACTTCCTATAAAATCTGACTTGATTACTGCAAGACAACTGCTACTTAAAACCCCTCAGCTGCCTGTGGTTGCCTGATGGGATCTCCCCAGTCTAGGATTCTGCCATCCTTTCTCTTTCCCTGAGCCAGGTGGTAGCCTTCCTACTTCCTCTCCTTCAGCCTGTGCCCTTGGCTAGTGCAAAAGAGAGAGTTGGCCAGCACTTAATGCATCCCAGGAATAACGTCTCTAGAAGAAGGAAAAGCTATGAGCCAAGTAGATGCTTTGTCTTGAACACAACAGTACTTGCATTTGCAGACGAAGGCATGGCTCCACATGCTGAGCAGACTTTGCCAACAACATCTGTGTACTGCCTCTTCCTTTCTAATGTAGAACTATATCAGCAATGCACCTTAATGGCATGTGATACTTAGCTCAAGTTATTCTGCTCTGGTGGAGATAGCAGATGTTACAAAGCTAAGACATTCCCTCCTGGTTCCTTGGAAGCATTCCAGTAGTATCTAAACATGGCTGCACGTAGGATGAGCAATCGCTGCCAGCTCCCTAGATGTGTTATTAGCCTCCTCTCGTTCACACCTCTTTGTAGGAGAAGCATTCTACCTAGTAACCCAGAGCAAGGTGAGAAAAAAGAAAAGGAGGTTTCAAAAGCAGCAGAGATATGTGATGTATGCTATGTGTGGATGTGTTTCCCTAGAGTATTTTTAGCTTGCTCATGTTTATTCCACTGAGCAAGGGTTGACCACATAAAATGTAAATTGTGTAGCATACTTCCTTCAAGGTTTCCAAAACACTATTTGATACATGATTTTTAAAACACTCTAGTTTGCACTACAGGGGGAAATATAAAAAATACTCTCTGAAGTATAGTTTCTGAAACTTGAGCCTTTGCTTGGATTTTTTTTCTTCTCAAAGTTCTTGTTATTGTGCTGTAGTGAAAAAGCATTTACCTGGTAATCCATCATCTTGTCTGTATTTGTGAAGAAGCTTAGATAGGCATCATTCCAAAGACAAAGCTGGGATGGTTTTACATCCTCCAAATCAGGGAATGTTTCAGAGAGAGAGAGAGAGACAGAGAGACAGAGAGAGACAGAGAGAGACAAAGACAGAGACATGAGACAGAGATGGAGGGAGGATGGAAGGAGAGATGGAAGGGAGGGAAGAGGGATGCTGTTGACATCTTTGTTATGACAAATTAAACTGGGGTAGTTTAAGGAAACAGAGATGTTACATGACCAATGTAGGCCAAAAGGCAGATATAAATAAGACTTCTCTACTCATAGCTCAATGGTGCAGATACAAGTCCATCTCTCTGCTTCCTCACTGTACCAGAAGTGCATCATGGGATCCTGCATGCCCATCAGAGGTATGAGTTTTGTCCTAGTTGAGAATCTCAACTCCAATGACTGAGCCTAAAGTGTAATGGAGAAATGAAAATCAATCTCCATGAACACAAGCTTTATTGATCTGCAAACACAGGAGGCCGGGTCCAGACTGAATAGGCATGAAGACAAGACAAGAGTTGGTGGAGTGACAGTGGAAAAAGTAGAGGGTTCTAGAGAAATCAGAAAAAAAGGGAGAGAAAATGGAAAGCAGAAAGTCTTAGCCCATGAGTCTAGAGCCACATAGAAGAACCCGAGGAACAGTGATACATACTCCGCCAAAGCACTGCCTCCAGCAATCCTAGGAGCATAATCGGGCGGGGCAGGAAAGCAGAACCAAGTGCAACATGGTCCCAGCATGGATTCCATTTCTGGTGCTAGCATTTGGTGAGCTCCAGTGCCATGAATGAGGACCCTGCTAGCCCTGACCTTGCATGGCTGCAGCTCCTAGTAAGCATCTGAAGTCGGGTAGCTTTTGTTTGCCTCTTTGCTTGCTTTTCCTTCCTTTTTAAATCTCTAGATTTATTCATTTTATTTTATATGTGTTTCGCCTGCATGTATGTATGTGTACCACATACATGCTTGGTGCCTACAACTGTCAGATAGCTGTAAACCACCATGTGATGTCTGGGAATTGAACCCAAGACCTCTAAAAATTCAGCCAGTGCTTTTAACTTCTGAACTATCTCTCCATCGCTGCCCTGATGCTTTTCTTACCACTCAGGCTTATAATATTTCAATACAATGCCAGAGGATTCAAGAAAGGGAAGGAAATGACCAAGGCATGGTGGCTCACAGCCATGATTCCAATACTGAAGAGGTTGAAGGAAGAGAATCACAAGATCCAGGCCAGCCTAGGCTACAGACTGGTATCCTATCTCAAGACCCAAAAGTAGAAAGAGAAGAGGAAGAGGAGGAAGGGAAGAGGAGGTGGATGAATACGAAGAAGGCTAAGCTAAACCTTGAACTCTAAGGCCATCAGCCAAGACTTCTAACTGCTATACCATCCACTTAGAATTCTACCCTACTGTCCTGGGGTTCTGGTGGGTTATAAACAGGCACAGATTCTCATGCCTTGCTCCTAAGTGATATTTCTATCCCTAAGTGATGTTAATATTTCTCAGTCAGATGCCTGCAAAGTAAATTCATCCCTACAAATGTTGTTTCATTTTCTCTCTGTTCACCATTGGGAAATTCCCTGCTTTGATACACAAACAGTTGTGACAGCATCCTAAACTCTTTCTCCAGACTCTTGCCTCCCTGGAAAAGGAAGCTGCCTCCTTTCTTCCTGCTTTCTGGTGGGGAGCCTCAACAAGATGGCCTTGCAGAGCCTAGGCTGGGTCGTGCCCAGGTCAGATGCTACAGGGCATGTCCTCGGAAAAAGAAACATGTGAAACCATCAACATGTGGACTCTTCATTAATAATACATTCTCCCCTGCCCTTCTGAGCTGGCACAGTCTCCAGAATGTTGCCACTTACAGACACACTAGTGAGCATTATATCATCCGTTTAGATCCCTGAAAGGCTTCACAGAGACCCAACAGACATGGTAAGGAAAGAAGTCAGAGAAAGGTCACAGACCCAAATCTATTTTTTATCTAAACACATAAGACTGTGTTATGCTTTCAGGACAAACCACAGATGAAAATTCATGACGATTTGGGAAGTATAGCAAAGATAAGAGAAACTGAGATTAGATTCAGAAAAACCAGGGCTGGAAAGATGGCTGAGTGGGTAAGAGCCTTGTTCTGCAGCGTAAGGATGTGAGTTTGAATACCCAAAACCCACATAAAAAGCCATATGCAAGCCTGTAACCCCAGCATCAGTGGATGGAAACAGGTGGATCCCAAGAACTCACTGGTCAGCAAACCTAGCTGAATGATAAGCTCCTGATTCAGCAAGAGACCCTGCCACAAAGCAGTGGCAAGGAGAGCACAGAAGACATCTAGCATCCTGTCCTGGGTTCTGCATGCTTGCACACAAGCACACATACCTGCACACTCACTCATGTGAGCGTACATCACATACACATACAGGCACACACACACACACACACTTAAAAAGAAAAAAGTTAAACCCTCTCTACCCTGTAAGTCAAAGTGTCCCTTGCCGGTTTTCACCTGCAGTACATACAAAGATTTAAATGAACTCCTTTGATTCTGGACATTTCTAAAGCCAGAAGCCCAAACTGAGGAGAGCGTGAGACTTGAATTGAGGTGTAGGGAGCCCCACCCCTTGCTGTTCTTTCTTTTAGAGCAAGCATGAAAGCAACTATGAGAGCTGTAGTGAACCAGGCAGGCTGGACCTGGCTGCTCATGCCTAGAGAACTTGGTGTCTGCGGGATGCTGTTCTGGGGAAGGCTTGGGAGAAACTGAATGGAGGTTTAACTGTTCTGTTGGGATAGAGAGAAATCAGCAGCAGCCCCTGGTTTGCCCAAGTACCCCAAATAGAGCTCAACGAAGTTATCGAGAAACTTTTCATATCATACTACACTTATATTTTGGTCTTAATAGTGTGTCTGTGCTGAGTGTATAACAATAGAGAAATGGGGTCATTAACACCTCAAGCTGACAAAAAATTACTTAAGTCTTTACTTTTTCTGTAGAGTATAACAGAAGAACCCTGGCAACCAGTAGGCCCATTTCCCAGTGTCTGTAGTGCTAGCCTTCCTTGGGGCCAACACTCAACCTGTCCAACTTTGTTTTCACACCCATAACAAATGCATAATGGCCATTCCTCTCGAGAGCATTATAGAAAGCATGAGAACTAAATAAATTATTATTAATTAAAGCACTTTGAGACTTCAAAGTAATAAATACGTGCTTGATCGTGGTTTGGTTTGTATCTGTTTGGGTTTTGGCTAGAAGCTATCACCGGGAGAAAATCTATAAGATTTGTCCTTCTAGCCAATATCGCCATTAATCCACTTCAGCAAATACTTACTGAGAAATTATTCCTGTGCCAGGCATCAGGCCAAGTCTGGGGATCAAATGGGAAGCAAGATGGTGGTTTCGCTGTCAGGTGCATCCGAGTATGTTTTAGGGACTTTTCTGAATCTGGCCTGTGGATCCCAAGCATGAGTGTTGAGAAAAATTAATAACCTAGGGTACTCCTCGATGACACCACTGCATTAACTGCCTCTCTGGGTGGCCTGTGAACATGTGAAGCTGAGAAGTTCTGTTCCAGGGGTATTGATCTGATGGCTCTCCATTGAAACCTTACAAGGTTCAGCTTGTGTTGTAAATGACCTGGAAAACAAGCAAGCCTTCCCTTTGTTTGTCCTCTGCTCTTGCCAGTACAACCCGACACTGTGCCTCCCTCAGCAGTGTGGCTGTTCCTCAGACTTGGAAGATCTTCGCCTGGGAGTGAGGAGAGAGCTTCATACAACTTAGCTAGTAAGGGAGACTTATCAGACTCCCAGTGCTAAAAAAAAATCACAACATTCACAAAGCCTCTTTCATGGTTATATAAGCAGTAACAATTACTGAGTAGAGGAGGCGCTGGAAGCTAGGCCTCCGGTAAGTTGTACATGGAGCCCCAGTGATGCAGCTTTCTGGGACTTGACACCTGTTCTAGGGTATGCTTTGTGTGTGTGTGTGTGTGTGTGTGTGTGTGTGTGTGAGATGCAGCTGTCACTGAGTCTCCCATGTTCCTGTAAGTCACTTCAGTGAACTCACTGGTTCACTAAGTTAGATTTTGGTGAGATCACATATATTGGGTCTGTGTCAGAACACTTTGTTCACATGGTACAGAAAATGTCACACAACAATCACAATCATGAAAAGATTGTTGTTCTGTTGTTCCCTGTCTATGTCACATGCGGGCATGGTGAGGGCAGGGGCCATCACGAGAACAAGTACTTGCTTTCTGTTGACCCCTAACCACAGTTTTTATCTTAAAGGTAATAAGAGATACCCGTTTATTCTGGAGCCATTTTCAGTGACCATGGCCTGGGAACGTAGATTTGGGTTACCCCAAATTCCATGTTCCAGAGTGGAAGAAGTTTCATGAAGTTTTACAGAACAAAGAAAGTTATAACTCAAGGCAAGTTTAAAATATATTAGTAGTACATTAGAGAGAGAGGTGTAGAGGTATGGAGAGGTGGGGGAAGCTTTTTTTTTTTTTCAAGACAGGGTTACTCTGTGTAGCCCTGGCTGTCCTTGAACTCACTCTGCAGACCAGGCTGGCCGCTAACTCAGAAATCCACCTGCCTCTGCCTCCCAAGTGCTGGGATTAAAGGCGTGCGCCACCACTGCCCGGCTGGGGGAAGCTTTCTACAGGACCAGGACACTATCTGATGGCATGCTTAGCTTTTTTTGGTAGAAGTTAGTGATCTGGTAAATCAATAGATTCCAAAAGACTTTAAGTAATCACAAGTTCCAACTCAGAGGTGGACCAGGAATGGCTGCTCTGGAGGGAGCTAGCACAAGCTAAGATAACTAGCCCAAGCTAAGATAACTAGTCTTTGTACCTGCAACCTTCCAGTCTCTCCACAGCACTGACATTCTAATTAACCAATCAGTCTCGGGAACGGCTTCTTTTCCAGAGTTTCTGTTCACACTTCCCACTGATGTGTTTCCCACGAATCTTCCAACTGTAGCCAAAGCTGGTGTTGCCGGTGCAAACTCCCACTCGAGGGCTTTCTTTAAGTTTCCTTCCCTCAAGTTGTCTGCCAGAATAGCCAGCCTCCTAGTTGCTGGTAAAATAACAAATAGACTTCACATGTGAACCAATGTAATAAAACCACCCAGTTATACTTGGCAGCTGTTGTCATCTGCTTAGGCTACAACTCACAGTACCGTAGACAGAGTGGCTAAATCATTCTCATGGGTTTGGAGGTCAGAAGCCTCAAATCAGTATGTGAGGCCAGTCACGTCTTAGTGATGGCCACCTTCTAATTTGTGCCCATATGGCCTCCTTAGTGTATTCTCCTGGAGGAGTGCATATTGGTCTTTTATTACAAGGACACCAACGCCATTAGATTAGTGCCTCGCCCTTAGGGCCACATTTGACCTCAATTATTGCCAGATACAGTTACATTAGATATTAGGGCTTCAGTGTATGAGTGGGGTGGGACATACAATTCAATATTTAGCAATAACTTTTCGTAGAAGTTATTTGAAGTCTGAGACTTGTGCTTCCTAAAGTGGATCCAAGACCTTGAAGTCACCATCAATTCTACCAAAACAATGAACTCCGCTTCTAATTCTACTGACCTTACTTTAAAAGAGAACCAAAATAAGATAGAATCAATATTTAAATCAAAAGACTAGCAAACATCTGCTTTGTTTTTCATAGTCTGTAATATAAATTCAATTTAAAATACTATCCATTTACAAGAAATCTATTTAAGTGTTCTTATCAAACTGTAGGTTTGGGCTACATCTACCCTTACTGTAAGCCACATAGCTAATTTCTTGGCTTCAGGTCTTTTTTGTTTATACTTAACATTCCTGGCCTTTTAAGTATGAGATGAATTAACATGAATGACTGTACAAATGTGAGAGGCTCTCTCTTCTTAATTATCCCTATTTATCCAAATATGAGTCTGCATGGATGGCCTAAGTAATATTTTTCTAAAACACTCCTGATTTTCTGTGTGTTTATTTTTATTTTTTAACACCTTAAAATCATATTACTTGCTCAGTTTTAACTCAGGTCTCTAGAGCATTTTTATGAAACTTCTAAGAATATTGTCACATAACACTCAACTTTCATGAATGACATGAATATATCTCATCTAGCCTATGCCACAATATCATATCTAACTATGTGGCAGTCAGGAAACAGGCACTGATACAGTCCACTACTTTACTCATTTTTCCATGAACCAAAATGTCTGTTGTTTAGTTTTATGCAGTTTTAACATAAGGGCAGATTTGTGCCATCATCAACACTGACAATACTTGGAACAATTCCATCACCATAAAGATTCTCTGTGTTAATAGTGTTATAGAAAATGTAATTGCTTTTTATGGATAGTGTGGATAAAAGTAATTCATTGGTGTGTGTGTGTTTTGTGCAGCCTTATATAACCACACCTACTTTCCACCCCTAGCCCCAGTTGCTAAACCCTGGCAGCCATTAACTGTTCTCATCTACTGTTTGATCATCTCAAGAGTTAAAAATGGGGTTACACAGTATGTATGAGGGGGTTTTATGTGTTCATTATTTTAAATTATGAATGTGTATATTATACTTTCCATATTTTCTTCCATGAGCATATATAGTACCCATAATATGAAGAAAATTATAGTTTCATTTAAATAATAAAATAATACTCTCTGAGAGAGCAAGCATAGCCTTGGGAGTCTAAATTTATGCATGTTCTTTGGCAAGGAAGGAACTGTCTTCAGCAATCAGGCCCAGGAGTGGGAGCCAAGCCTAAGGATATTCCCAGTAAAAGTCTTGGCAGACAGGCGCCCTGGGTGAGTGCTCACCCAGATCTGCCTTCGCGCAGCCATTGTCGTTACCTTGAGATTCTCAACATCTCAGCTCACAGAGACCACTGGGTTTTGTTTGTTAGGTTTCGTTATTACTGTTATTTTTTCAGTGATAATTTCAGGCAGTGAAGTGAAAATTTCGGAAAGCTCGTCCTCTGCCAACACCTCATAAAGTGTCAGGATAATGACATCATGAATATGTATGTCCTGTGATTGTCACTGCTTCTGTGGAATGACAATTTGAGCTCAAGTGACTACGTTATTCATTTCCCTCTCGCTACTTGATCCCGCATATTCTGTTTTAGTTCAACCCTGAACATCTTGCCCAGGTCCTCTCAGTGGTGAGTTCCACACCCTAGAGCAGACTTGCTTGTGTCTCTGTTGTGTAGGGAGAATATCCATCCAGGAGCAGTTTCCCTGCTCCCATGAAGTAGAGATATGGGGAGCTATTGATTCTTTCATCTACTTATCAGTAAATCTTCACAAAGTCATACCACGTACCAGCCATGGTGCCAGCTTACCAAGGTGAGTACAATGTATTTTCTTATCCTCAAGTTAGAAGGTAGACGCATGAGCAAGCCTAGCCGTTACTGAACAATGGATGGTGTTGGGGAAGCCAATCTTGAGGTCATGAGCAATGCCGCAGAAGTGAGGAACAATGTTCGGAGCAGAGTATCACAAGCAATTCAGAGTTACCAGAGAAAAGGATACAAAGGGATCCAAAAGGATCCAAAAGGATACAAGATAGTGACACCATACAGTGCATTGTGAAAGAGCCGGTAAATGTGTCAGCAAGACTGTTAGGAGATTAATAGTGCAGTGCAGTCCAGGTTTACAGATGCCCAAACTGGAAATGTGGGGGTGAGTGTACAGGAAAAACAGATTCAGAAAATATGCCTAAGATTAAAAAGGATGGAAATAGTGCATGGTTGTCTTAGTTACCTTTCTATCCCCATGACAAAACACCATAACCAAGGCAACTTACCTAAGAAAGCATTTAATTTGGGGGTTCTTGGTTACAGACAGTGAGGGTCCATGACCATCATGGCAGGAAGCATAAGAGCAGGCAGGCAGGCAGGCATGGCTCTGGAGCAATAGCTGAGAGTGTACATCTTGATCCACAAGCTGGATGCAGAGAGACAAAGAGAAAAAAACAAAACTGGGAATGGCACAAGGCTTTTTCAATCTCAAAACCTATCCCCAGTGACACATCTCCAACAAGGCCACACCTCCTAATCCTTCCCAAACAGTTTCTCAACTGGGGCCTACACATTCACACTTATGAGCCTTTGGGGGCCCTTCTCATTCAAACAGCAACAGTGATTACAAGATGAGGAGGAGGAAGAGGGAGAGGAAGAGGAAGAAGGTGTCTATTTGGAAGGATGAGGGGAGAGTATTAGAGTATGAGTGAGGGTGAGAACCATTAAGAGACTTTTTTACGGATTGTTTTAGGAAAATTTCGTCTGTTTAAATACGACATCTTTCCACCCAGGCCCTGTTTGTTCCTCTTCAAATATCCAGGTCTTCTTAAGATCACTTAATAAATTGAAGTCATTTTTTTTCATATGACTCTCCTATTTCTTGGATCAGTACCTATGGATCTGTTTTTTGTTATTTTAACCTCCCTTGTTCCTGTTGTAAATGGGCTCTTTTGTCATCTTATTTTCTTATCATTTGTATCAGTTAAGATTCTTTTATTGCAAAGGACAAAAAATAAAATAAAAGCTTGCATTGGTATTAACAAATAATAGCATGTATTTGAGTATTTATTGAAGATGTTGATCTAAGTGTTTGATTTGTACTAACCTTGAATTCATTTAAATAGAAATAAATGATGTATTGTCTCATGTGGCTTAAAAAATTAGTCATATGTCTGCTTCACATGGCATAGGTAAATCTAGTAGCTCAAAGAAGATTCAGTTAGTTCCCATACCTTGGATCCATAGAAACAAAAGTAGTTCCTACTTTATGTACTGTAAAATTTGAGGCCAGTTGAGGCAAGGAGGAGCCTATTTCACACAAAGATTAAAGGGTCTTCTTAGCCCAATTTGAGACGTGCCCATCCCTAAGCAATCATCATTGCTAGGAGAACATGATACTTTGACTAGCTAAACATCATTTTGAGAATGTTTCCTAACTGCACAGAGAGAATTATGCACCACTAAAGAAATCAGGTTCCTGTGGGGGAAGTGGAACTGTGTCACCAAAGACTGGAAATGTCAAGTGGGTTCAGAAACCTGGTCCCTGAGAACATAGGTGTTTCACCTACTCCAGAGCTGGGATCCTGTCCTGGAGCACATGATCATGACCCCCTAGGGAAGGTCATGACCTCTAGTCATGGAGCACAGAATTCTCCATGCCAATGAGGTATCTAGATGGGCTAGCCCAGTGGGTTTAGCCAATAAGCTCCCCTTCCCATACATTCCTTCTTGCAAAAGGTATTTAATTTCTGGTCCAATCCAAGTAAGTGGTGTGCACCAATTTTCCACAACGAACCATGAATAAACAGTATAGAAAAGCAAGGGCTGTCTTTCTCGTTAACTACTGTAGGGAGAAAACTTCATTGTGCAGAGCATATAGAGCCCCACTGTGTAGGTCTCTCCTACACAAGACCCTTCCACTCACACGTTCCCAGACACTCACTCCCTGAGCTAATCAGGAGTCCTTTCTCCACCCACTGTGATGGCACTTGCCCCATTCCAACTCCATGTGGTTTCCAGCAGCAAGTGGACACCTGGCTGGGAATTAGGAAACGTCAACTTCAGCCTTAGCCTGCATAGTTTTTCCCTTGGGCTGGGACCCCCACCTTAGACTGCGTTGCTCTCCCACCTCTGAGTGATGCTTCAGTGCTTTACCTGGCATCTGACGCCCAAAGGCAGCATAGGGTGAAGTGCAGCCTAGAGCTTCCCCTTCTGTCTGCCCAGAGGAGTTCCCACACCCCAGCAGCAGGGCAAAATGTGGATCCACAGGTTCCTTTGCAAGAAGTTGTAGAAGTGGAAAGTACGTAGGGTCAAATGCCAAAAAAACAGTTACTATTCCCCTCATTGTTGATTTAAAACACACACACAAACATACACACCATCAATAAGGAACCAGCTTAGATAGTTTTAATCAACTTTAATTTGCCCATTGTGTTGTTCCTCAGTTGGTAGTCAGAGCCTGGTCCCTTGCAGTCCTTACAAGCTAAGTTCAACCAGTCATCCTCAATAGGAAATAGTGAAAAGTAGAGAAGGAAGATTTGCTCTCTGTGGCCACATTAAAAAGAGGAACAAATAAAGAGGTTCAGTGATTCTTCCCCCAAAGGATATCTTTGGAGTCCTGACGTGAGATTGAATTTAAATAGAGGATGGTAAAATTAAAAAGTCCTGGTCAAGTGTAGTTCCTCCCCTACTGTCTCCTCCTTCTCCACCCGTAGCCAATCACTGAGCCACCATTGTCTCGGCTCCAGATCTGCAAGGTAGTGGGACAAATCTGAGAACTGTCTGGAGACAAGCTGGCGACAGGCTTCATTCAGCCTTTCCCTTCTCCCATATGAGATTCCTCAGGGAAAGTCTACTTTCTTGAGATCTCACAGTCTGAGAGGCAAAGGGAGGGACAAAATGTCTCTCCCTAAAATATCTTCACTCCTACCAGGATGGCTGTCGTATTGGAGAGATTAGACCAGTCATTCCCAAATTTCACTTTCCCTTAATATAATCTCTCTGCTCTTCCCACTGATTCTGATCCTGCCTGGTGCCTTCCTGTTGGCCAATAAACAAGATGTACTTGACACGGGACAAGGCTTGAAGATGTTTTGAATACCCTGTTGTTCTTCTGCTTGAACTTAGCCACCACCATGAGAGCAAGCTTGAGCAGGAAGTCTAAAGATCACGTAGGGAAAGCCAAGTTGTGCATGTCAAAGCTCTTCTAGATCAACCAGCCCCCAGCTGGTCTGTGAGCTAAGCACAGATGCTTAAACAGGCCTAGCCAAGATCAGCCAAGCCTGGCACAGAGCAGGAGCATATCCAGCCATGGACTCATAAAAAGTTCTGTCACCTGCAACTAAGTTTTGGGGTTTATAACGCATCAATCAGTATCTGAAGGAGACTAATAAAAGAATTGACAAAGGTAACTATGGCTAAGATATGCACCAGTTGTTTTGCTGGTTGGAAGCAGAGCAAGGGACGAACATGCGGCTGCTGTCCAACTGGATTGCTGCAACTGGCACACTGACAGCCTGAAGCTTTCAAGTGTTAAAAGTCAAAAGAAAAGAAGACAGTTTCTGGCAAATCAAAGCAATCAATCTTCAAGTTTCCTATCACACATTTATTAAAATACTGTTATGTGGCTCTCTGTGTCTGGATAAAGATAGAGGGTGTTAGCATCTAAAGCCTGTGGTGACTCATGGGCGGCTCTCAGAGACCTGTTGCCGAGCAACGGCCGCCATATTCCCAGAATCCATTTGAATCGCCTCCAACCTCTACCTGGCTATACACGTCAGCAATGATATAAATACAAGGAGCATTCCTTTCTCTCTCTCTCTCTCTCCCTTCTCTCTGTTTCCACGCTACTGCCCCTTCTCCTTCTCTTAATTAAACCTCTTACATGGAACTGTTTGGGCCTAGTGTGTGGTGCTTTCTGACGAGGTTGCCGCCGCCGTTCCCATCATTGGTGGCCCGTAGGGGAGTTCGGCCATTCTTGTCAGCTTGCACCGCTCCTAGCGGGGTGGGCAGAGGCCATGACCACACAAATTGGACCAGCACCGGCAATCGCAGCAGCCTGCAGTACACAGTATGCTAGTTCGCGCGCGCCTGCGTGCCTCTGGGCCTTGGGCCTCCACCGCTGGGCTCTGCCGCACCGCCCCACTCCGCCTTGCCCCAAGGGCCTTCGCTGCACTCTGCCTCGAACCGTGGGCCTCTCCTGCATTCCACCGCACTCTGCCGAGAGCTGTGCGCCCCCTCCTTCGCGCGCCCCCAAACACGCCGCTCTGCCAAAGACTCCCCAGCACCGAGGCGCGTGGGCCAACCCAGGTGAGTGCAACGTGAGTGCGCAGCACCTCCAAAGCCACTGCTCTCCTGCCCCTACTGCTGCCTCGATGCTGCCTCTGCTGTGCCGGACATACGAATTCCAACCATGTGAGCCGTGTCCCACCTGGTCTATCAGGTGGGGTTAGCCTCTGCTCAGGTCTCCACCTATCCATTCAGTTCCATGGGTTCCACTTACCAGTCCGCTATAATAATTCCCATACAAACACCGGCACATTAATTAATAGGATCAGTCAAGGGGAAAACCTCCAACTTCCTGCTTCCCAGAGAGAGTCTGGCCAGCCTTCTCTGAGAACCACGAGAGTTGCAGTCTCCCTATTGACATATGCTTTAGGACATCTGCCATTGGTTGCCCTGTCCCTCCCTCGGAAAGCAGTCTCGCTCCCTAATTCCTTACGGGCTCTTGCAGCTGGAAAAAAACCCTTGGACCAAGGTAGATTGCTTTCCACAGCAGGCCGCCGGGTCTGCTGGGTAGCCACTAGAGGACTCTCGTGACGACCTGAGCCCCTAGCTTTGGCTGTTAACTCTTTGGTGCTTGGATTGTTCTCAGGACACTGGTAGGAACAACCAAGCACCTGCCAATGGTGTCAGAATGTCTTCGACCGTACCTAATCTCAAATCTCTAAAGTTAACGCCAGATTTAAAGGCATCAAAACTAATATATCTCTGCAATAAAATCTGGGTTAAATATCAACTAGATAGAAAATTCAAAATGGCCACTTAATGGCACCCTAGATCCAGCTTAATACATACTGCCAGCGAACTGGTAAATGGAAGGAGGTTCCCTCTAATCCCTCCTTATGTGAGCTTGCTATCTCTTTTTCTCCAGAGCCCTCCCCTTCTTCTGTGCCATCTATGGGCCGCTCCAAATGCCCTACATTGGCAGCTACCTTCACTCCTCCTGTCACCTGCTCTAAGGCTACAACCAAACCTCCAAGTCTTTCCTCCCCAGAGACACTGGACCCAACAACAATCCTACCTCTAAGGGGAGTTGCTGGAGCAAATGGCCTTGTCAGAGTACATGTTCCTTTCTCGCTTAGTGAACTTTCCCAAATAGAAAACAGGCTGAAATACTTCTAATCCTTCCAAGTTTATCAAAGAGTTCCAATACAGCTTAACTTTCCATGATGTTTATATAATCCTCACTAACAATTTACTTCCTAAGGAACACAGACGATTCTGGAAAGAGGTAAGAAAACATGCAAATGAGATTCACCAAACAGACGACACATACCCAATTGGCTCTGAGACAGTGCCAGACCAGAATCCCCTGTGGAACTACAATTCTGCAAGTGGTATTTTAGCCAGGGACAGGTTCATTACATTTCTTCTGGCCAGTCTTAAAAAGGTGGCCTTAAAGCCAATAAATTTTATAATGTCCTACCTCTTTTCCCAGAGCTACCCCGACATAAGAGTTAAACTTAAAAAAACTGGAGAGGAGACCCCTAACTCCACAGGCAGAAGTCTTAGCGCTGGCCTTCAAAGTGTGCCATAAGAGAGATAATAAGGTCTGCAAACAAAAATACCACATGCTGGCAAAGGCTGTCCGACCAGCTCCAACCACTACCCAGGGCTCATGGTCTCCTAAGACACAAAGGCCACCAGGCACCTGCTACAAGTGTGGTCAAAAAGATCATTGGGCAAAATCCTGCCCCAACTTCTGCAAGCCAAGAGGGCCATGCCCTAGGTGCCATCAAGAGGGAAATTGGGCTGTTGACTGCCCCCATGTTACGCAGAACAAGGGGACATCACTCCCAGATAACCCTCCAACTGACCTCCTGGGCTTGGCTATGACAAACTGAAGGGGCCTGAACCCCCCGACCTGACCACGGCCATCACTAGCAGGGAGCCCCGGGTAAATATCGTGATATGTGGGCGGTCCATTTCCTTCCTCTTGGACACTGGAGCCACTTACTCAGTCCTGACAGAGCTTGGGGGACCCACTTCTCCTTCTAATTCTCTTATTGTCGGGGTAAGAGGACAACCATACTTCCCTCTCCAGACCCCACCACTCAGCTACATTTTTAGGGATATAACTTTTACCCATTCCTGTTTTGGTAGTGCCAACATGTCCTGTCCCCTTATTGAGAAGGGATCTAGCTAGGCTAGGAGTTTCTATTTCCTTTACTCCTCACATTAACCTAAACCCAGGCTCGCCAACAGTTCCTCTGCTTTTTCTCCTAGCCAGGCAACCTACTAACGCTATCATGTTATTTCCTTTACCAGCTTCTCAAGTAGACCCCCAAGTCTAGGACGTCCAAAACCCCTCTGTTACTAAACACCATTCTCCTAGTATCATCCAATTACTGGACTCTACCAAGTATATAACCCAGCTCAATACTCTCTCTCTCTACAGCCTACTCCTGTGGACTTGAGCTTCTTAAAATCTATCACTGCTTCTTACAAAATCTGTCAGATGTCTGACCCCAACTCAAAGTATCGTAACACCCCTTTTCCTACCCATCAGGCTAGAGGTTCCCTTCCTAGAACTAACTGGCAACTTGACTTTACCCACATGCCCACTGTCAGGCGGGGCCAAGTACCTCCTGGTCTTGGTGGACACCTTCTCAAGGTGGGTAGAGGCATTTCCCACAACTAACAAAAGGGCTCAGACAGTCTCTGATCTCCTCCTCCAGGAGATCATCCCCTGGTTTGGTGTCCCAGCCTCTCTCCAGTCAGACAATGGTCCTAAATTTACTTTCCAAGTCTCTCAAATCCTATCTAAGGCTCTAGATATCCCCTGGCACTTTCACATTCCTTACCACCCTGAATCTTCTGGTAAGGTAGAAAAAAACTAATCACTCTTTAAAATCTACTCTTGTTAAGCTGTCACAGGAACTTCATCTTGATTGGGTAAAACTCCTACCCTTGGCTCTTTTCAGGTTATGAGCTCTCCCAAAGCGACTTCTCCTCATCTCTCCCTTTAAACTCATGTATAAATGTCCAGTTCTAACCCCTGGTCTCTCACCTAAATGCTCTCCACTCCCAGACCATCTACTTACCTCATTACTTTGCCACCTCCGTTCTCTCCTATGAAACTTTACTGACCACCATCTACCTCGGCCATGCACTGTCTCCTGTCCACTACCTATCAACATTAGAGACCAAGTCCTTCTATCCCCTCCAGGTCATTGGCCCTCATCTCTCTCTCTCTCAAGTGGCAGGGCCCTTTTAAAGTAATTCTTGTGACCCCTACAGCTGCTAAACCCAAGGGACTCCCTCATTGGGTCCATCTGTCTCACCTCAAACCTTTCATTCCTCCACCTACTCTTCTTCATACACATCAATCTTAACAGGACCGTGCTCTATTAAGCTCCAAGGGACAACGACGCCGTCTACCTTATCCTCAATCCCAGAGAATGAGACTCCACTCCGGCAGCCGAGCTCGACCTCACTGGATTAAACATGAGTTTCTCATCCTCCCCCTACTGTTCATTTCTCTCCAGGGTAGCCCTTATATCTGGAGATTCAAGGTTCAAGAAACCCCTCACAGATAACAAACAGTCTTTCCAAATAGGGTCGAGAAACTGCTCCATAGCCAGATGTCAAAAACCAATCCAAATTGCCATCATCCCAATATCTGTAATCCCATCTAAATATTATAATCTCTATACTTGCTTTCTCTTTGACCAGACAAAAGATTACTGCAGAAAATGGCCTGACAAATATGGGGACTGCCCATATTGGTCTTGTCAAATACATATGCTAGGATCATGGATCAATCATTCCTTCTATCAGCATCACAAAACACTCTTTTTCCACATCCAAGACCCATGGGATTCCAGGTGGGAGACAGGAGTCGTCGGTAAGCTCTATCGTAAAAATCAGCCCAGGGGCCCAGTAAGTACCATCCATATTCAAAGAAAATACGTCTCAATTGCCCTGCAATCCAAAACACGTCAATTCTTTGTGGCACTCAGGCATATCATCGCCTACCTGCTAGCTGGTCAGGAGTTTGCACATTAGTGCTTTTTTTTCCCTAAACTGGGAGTAATCCAGGGAAATGAGCCCCTGCCAATCCCAGTTATAGATATGATAGCTGCTTAACATAAGAGGACAGTTCAAGTTGTGCCACTCCTGGTCGCTACAGGAATAGCCATAGGTGTTGGTACGGTAACTACAGGGATAACAACGTCCATGATCCAATATAATACATTCACTTCCCAGTTCCAAAGTAATTTTCAAAAATGTCTAAAACTGTGCTTACTATCCAAAAACAGACTAATTCTTTGGCAGCCGTGGTGCTTCAGAACAGACGAGGACTAGATATCCTGACAGCTAAAGAAGGTGGTCTTTGCCTGTTCTCCAAGAAGAATGCTGCTTCCATGTCAACCAATCCGGGATAGTACGAAATAAAATCCAGGAGCTACAGTCAGACATAAAAAATTTCAAAGACCGTGAGATCCTCAGTTCTGAGGTTTTCGAAAACCCCATATGGGAATAGATACTCCCGTCTGTAACCCCTCTCCTAGTCATCTTCCTGGTGTTATTATTTACTCCCTGCCTTATTAATCTTGTTTCTACATTTCTTCAACGACAAATGCAAAAAATTTCTAACCAAACTATCAATCAGCTTCTATTACAGGATTACCAGCCGCTGCCCACAGACAAGCCACTGTCCATAAAGAGACCTAATGCAAACATTTACCAAGTGGATCCCGATGGTGAAAGCCAGCTACCCCCATTGACAACGCCCCTAGACAGCAGGAAGTAGCTTAAGAGACACGACGCCCTCGTCCCCTTTTCACCATCGGCTTCCCCTTCTCTTTTCTTTCCTTCTCTTTATAATATCAAAAAGGGAGATATGTTAGCATCCAAAGCCTGTAGTGACTCATGGGCGGGTCTCAGAGATCTGTTGCCGAGCAACGGCCGCCATATTCCCAGAATCCATTGGAATCGCCTCCAACCTCTACCTGGCTATACATGTCAGCAATGATATAAATATGAAGAGCATTCCTTTCTCTCTCTCTCTCTCTCTCTCCCTTCTCTCTCTTTCCGCACTACTGCCCCCTCTCCTTCTCTTAATTAAACCTCTTACATGGAACTGTTTGGGCCTAGTGTGTGGTGCTTTCTGACGAGGTCGGTGCCGCCATTCCCATCAGAGGGAGCAAAGGAAAGGACATCGATAACTAGGAATACACAGAGCATAGGGTTGGTGCTGGGGCTGAGTGGTATAGCCCTTGCCTAACATGTGTGAGGCCCTAAGTGGATCTCCAGCACCACTATATATACCATGTGTGTTCAAGTATATAATATTATATACATAGTTTGTATATGTATATACACACAGGGAGCATAAGCATCCTTCTGACATGATTAAGTGTATATATTACAACCATCCTCCTATATGATCAAAGATGTGCTGCAGGATGCAAGAGCTGAATGAGGTAGAAAGTAAAGATACAAGTATGGCATGTAAAAAAGAAATGGGTAGACATCAGACCAGTTTACTGCCTAGAAAGAATATAATTCTTAGACATTTGGAAGTTTGCATGGTTTGCCAAAAAATCTGAATAATGGTGAAAACTCCTTAAAACCTAGAAGGAAAATCAGTTCGTTGGCTATGCAATAGAATGAAAAGGCAGATTTTAATCAGTCAACTGAGTTTTACTTTCACTTGGCTTGGGCTCAGTCTGAAATACTGGGGTCTTAGTTTCCTCATTTTATGAAGTGAAGACATTAGCTAATCTCTGATATTTCCTCTGCTTCTAAAATTCCCTAACTCCTTCTATGAAAGGGAAGCCTTCCCTAAAGCTGAAATGTAGCTGCTGGGGACTCCCATCTGCCTTTGTTTGGGTCAGAGAGTCCGCTCTTCAGCAGGGAACTATCAGAAGAGAGGAAAGGACAGAGAAGTATCATTTCCAAGGTAAAGACCAGGGAGCTCCATGCATCAGGCTTCCGTTGCATAATGAAAAGAATGATCTCTGGGCTCTCACATTTTTTTCCAGAAACATTTCAA
>JADRCD010212069.1:0-24503 GCA_019843815.1 Montemys delectorum | reverse complement strand
ATATAAGTACACTGTAGCTGTCTTCAGACACACCAGAAGAGGGCATCAGATCTCATTACAGATGGTTGTGAGCCACCATGTGGTTGCTGGATTTGAACTCATGACCTTCGGAAGAGCAGTCGGTGCTTAACCACTGAGCCATCTCTCCAGCCCCCCAGTGTTCTTATATATAATAAATAAATAAATCTTAAAAAAAAAAAAAAGAAAGAAAGAATGGTAGCTCCAGCCTAGCCTCTGGTCTTCCCAGAGAAGCATCCGAGGCCCAGCCCCAAGATTTCATGCCTGCTTAAAGGCAAAACTGGACCTGGAGTGCTGGCCCAGGGCCTCCTCTAGAAAGCTTTGTTTTATATATATACATTTTAAAGATGATTCTATACTCCTGTGTGTGTAAATACATATGCTTGGGCTGGTGAGATGGCTAAGCAGGTTAAGGGTGCCTGCCGCCAAATCTGACAGCCCGAGTATTGCTCCAGGACCCATGTGGTCCCCAGTTTGTCCTCACCCCATGTGTGGTCTGTGGCATGTGCGAGTGAGCATGCGTACACACTCCCTAAATAAACTAATAAACATAGAAAATTTTTTAAAGTATATTTATCTGAAATAGGTATATATTTCTTTTTATTTTTTATTTTATTTATTTATTTATTTTTTTAGGTTTTTTGAGACAGGGTCTCTCTGTGTAGCCCTGGCTGTCCTGGAACTCACTCTGTAGACCAGGTTGGCCTCGAACTCAGAAATCTGCCTGTCTCTGCCTCCCAAGTGCTGGGATTAAAGGCATGTGCCACCACTGCCCAGTTAGGTATGTGTTTCTAGTTCATTTCTTTTCAATAACTACTTAATTCCTTATTCACCTATACTACGGTTTACTTGACTAATTCCACATTGTTGGACATTTAAGCTCTTTACAGTTTTGTTAGAACACCAGAGGATAATTTTGTGTCCTCAAATACATTCTGCAAATACCCTCTTTAAATTAAAATGTATTTTATTTTTGTTTGTTTGTTAGTTTTGTTTTTGTTTTTCGAGTCAGGGTTTCTCTGTGTAGCCCTGGCTGTCCTGGAACTCACTCTGTAGACCAGGCTGGCCTCGAACTCAGAAATCTGCCTGCCTCTGCCTCCCAAGTGCTGGGATTAAAGGCGTGTGCCACCACCACCCAGCTTTTATTATTTTTTGTGTATGGGCGTTTTACCTGCATGTATGTCTAGGCCTGCTGCCTGAGGACAATGGATGAGAAAGTTGGATCCACTCTGGGGTCTCTGGACCCCAGAGAGTCGTGAGCCACCATGTGGACGCTGCGATGGAACGATGGAACCTGGGTCTTCAGACTGTTATGAGATAGAGTGGGGTGAGGGTTACCATGCTAAGGTGCACCCCTGAGTCACTACACAATACATCAGGTCTGGTATAAAGAGAGTTTACTTGGGAAAGGGATAGGAAGAGCAACCTGGGAAAGGAGTAAAGGAAGAGGGACAGACAGACAGGATGGACTGGAGAAGGGCCATGAGAGCACAGAAGGAGGGACAGAGAAAAATGGAAAGGGGAACAGAGACTGGTGGGGAACATGAGAAGGAGGTGGGGGAGGGGGCGAGAGAGAGGTGGCTTTTTATATGCATCCCACCCCTGGCACACCTGGTGGTGGCGGCAGTAATAGATGATATAAGCCATTACTAAGTCCCCTAGGGCAGACCAGCAGAATTGCCTGCTTGCTACCATTAACTCATGATCCATCTCTCCAGCCCCAAATAATGTCCTCTCACATATAGCTGTGGTGTGGTTTGAATAGGAATGGCCTCCAAAGGCCCCCGTGTTTGAATGCTCAATCACCGAGGAGTATAGCTCTTTGATTGGATTCAAAGAGTCTGGAGGTGTGGCCTTGTTGGAAGAAGTGTGTCGATGGGAGCGGGCCGTCCAGGTTCAGTCTCTTTCCCTTGCTGCCTGTGGATCAGGGTGCAGAAATCTCGGCTACTTCTCCAGCCTCTTGCTTGTCTCTATGCCTCCACTCTCTCCACCATGAGCACAAGGAGCTAAGTCCCTGAAGCTATAAGCAAAACCCTAATTAAACACTTTCTTTTTATGTTGCCAAGGTCATGGTATCTCTTCACAGCACTAGAGCTAAGGCAATAACCATTGTCACTTTCTGCCTTTTGAGAAAAGGCCTCACTGGGTAGCCCATGTTGCCTTTGAACTTCTAGTAAGCCACCTGCCTAGTGTCTCACATGGTGGAGTTACAGGCACGAGCCACTGTTCCCGATGCTACCGGGAATAAAATTTACTAATAAAAATTACTGTTATATATGACATGGCATAATTTTAACAATATTTTAATTATGATTTTTACTTCGCCATATAGTCGAACCAGCCTCCAACTCTCTATGTAGGCTAGGCTGGCCTTGAACTTGTGAGGTTCCTGCATAGCCTTTCCAATGCTGGGATCACAGGAATGGACCGCCACACCCAGCTAATTAGAATTTCTGTACCTTTGGTCTGCATTTAAAAATCATTCTTTCTAAAATGTTTTTTGTTATTCTCATCATCATAATGAGTGTGTGTGTGTGTTTGTGTGTGCAGAGGCGTGAGAGTCACTGTGCGTGTGTTGAGGTCAGAGGACAACTTTTGGGACTGAGCTCCGGTAGTCAGGCTCCTGTGGAGGCACTTTTACTGGCTGGGCCAGCACACTGGCCCCGAAGTCATTTCATTATTGTTGCTGTTGTTTTTTGAGACAGGGTCTCTGTCTGTGGCCCTGGTTATCCTAGAACTTGCTACTTAGAGCAGGCGATGTCCTTGAACTCACAAATATCTGCCTGCCTCTGCCTCCCAAATGACTACAGCCATACCCAGCTAAGATTATTATTTCAAACTTAAAGTTTTGTAAATTAAAGGCTGATAAACTTTATTTACTTATTTAGATACAGGATCTCTTGTACTCAAGTTCAGCTGTGTAGCTGAAGATGGCCTTGAACTTCTGTTTCTTATATCTTCTGACCACAGGCACTTCAGACACCTGTGAATGAACACATGCTCTAGTCTATGTGGCCATAGGTGCTGTTGAGGCTCAAACCCAGGTCCTTGTTCAGCACGCTGTAAAAGAGCTCTACCAATTGAGCTATGTCTTTAGCCTTGCTTACTTAGTTTTTGAAACCAGCTATGGCCTCGGCTGGCCTTGAACTCACTGTGTAGCAGAGACACTCTAGAACGCCTGATTCTCTTTTGTCTGAGAATTATAGGCATGCCAACCTTTACTGTGCAGGGGGGGAGTGGGTCAAAGTTAAGATGTTGTGCATTCGGAACAGGCATTCTGTCAACTGAGTTACATTCCTAGTGAGCACACCCGAGGGATTCTAGTAGACTGTTTACACTGACTCTAGTCAACATGACCATGTGCTTCTGCCCCCAGCATCATGGCCAGCATTGAATGCTTTATTTAAACCTCTGTGTGCCTTTGTTTGTGAGTGCAGGAACATACATATCATAACAAACACATGGAGGTCAGAGGTCACCCTCATGTCTTGGTCCTCATCTTCCACTTTATTTGAGGCAGAGTCTCATGAGTGTCCCTATGTATGCCAGGATTGCTGGCCCATGGGCGTCTACACATTTTGTCATCTCTGCCTCCCTCACAAGTTTTTAGTAAGCAGTTTACCCACTCGCCCACCTTCTTAGCCTTGGTTTCTTCTCCTCCTCCTCTTCCTCCTCCTCCTCCCCTTCTTCCTCCTCCTCCTCCTCCTCTTCCTTCTCCTTCTTCTTCTCCTCTTCCTCCTCCTCCCCCTCCTCCTCCTTCTTCATTTGATAGGGTAAAAATATAATAATTTTTGTTTAATTTGCATTTATTTTCCTTACCCGTGAGATTAAAAAGCTTTCTAAAAATTTCTAATCTTTTGTGTTAATGCTTTTGTTCTGTAGGAACAGTTCCCTTTCTAACTTCCTGGTTTTGTGTGTGTGTGTGTGTGTGTGTGTGTGTGTGTGTGTGTGCATGCACATGTAGGTGTGCTCATCCTTGTGTCTGAGTGGAGACCAAAGGTCAGTGTTTGATGTCTTCCTCTATTGCTCTCTGCTCATTCATTCATTTACTTATTTATTTTTATTTCATGTGCATTGGTATTTTGTCAGGTCGCCTGCAAGAAGAGTCACAAACAGGTGTGAGCTGCCATGTGGGTGCTGGGAATTGAACCCAAGTCCTCTGGAAGAGCAGCCAGTGCTCTTAATTGATAAGCCATCTCTCCAGCCCCGTCTCTGCTTTATTTTTGAGGCAGGGTTTCTCATTGAACCTGATGCTCAACATTTCAGTTAGATGCTCTGCTGAATAACTCCTGGATCTACCTGTCTCCATCGCTCATGGGACACGTGGGCTTACATCTTCACAGTTGGCTTTACATGGCTGTAGGGAATTTGAACTCAGGTCTTCCTGGTTTCCCAGCAGGCTCCTTATCTATTGAGCTGCCCACTCCCCTCACTTCCTGATCTTTAACAATGGCAGCGGCACCCTCTTGTTGCCTTGACTTGTGGAAGTCAAACCCCTTTCTCTGCTCCTGGCTCCCACCTCTCCCCATTCCCCAGCTACAATCGCTCCTTTCTTTGATCCTATCTGGGACATGCCTGTCTGCCTCAAACATACCGCAGGGAACAACCTGGTCATCCTCTTTCTTGTCTTTCTACTTGGGCCTCCTCTCTTTCTGCCACTGCGGTACAGACTGGCACGTGTCATCCCCTGTGTGCGACCAAGCCTAGAGGCTTCCACTGGACTTTCTGCTTTCTTTGCACCACGTCGCAGCACCCCAGCTGGAAAGCTCCACACTCTGATGTCTCTTGACAGCCTGCCTTGAGCTACTTTCCTATGTCATCTCCTCTTCCTGAACGTCCTGCCCCCCCTTCCCCCCCCCCTGCATCCACTTTTCTGTACTTAAACCTTTTTTTTTCCTTGCGGCTGGGGAGCTAGCCAGTGTGTGAGAGCTCTTACAACTTGAAGACTTGAGTTGGAAACTCCATCACCCATGTGAAAATCTCGAATGGAGTGACCCACCTGCAGCCCCTGTGTTGTACAGGACAGAACTGGAAGGGTCCTGGGGATTGCTCACTACCATACCAACTCCAGGGTTAGTGAGAAACCTTGTCTCAAAGAAATAAGGTAGAGAGTGACATAGTAGAATATCTGATGCCCTCATTCAGGTACCTACACACTCATGTGCACACATAACACTTGCGTGTGCACACACACACACACACACACACACACTTGAAAACTTTTTTTTGTTAGAAACAGTTTCATGTTAGAAACTGAAAGCAGGCAGGTGCTCTACAATGAGCCACATCCCAGCCAGCCTATATTTTCCTTTTAAAAAATACTTTTATTTATTACTGGGCTGGAGGGGCAGTTGAGTGGATAAGAGCATTTTTTTCCTCTTGCAGAGGGCCTGGGTTTGGTTCCTAGAACTCATTTGGTTCCCAGCTCACAACCATCTGTAACACCTGTGCCAGGGGAAGTGATATCTCTTTTGGTTTACATGGGTACCAGGCACACACAGTGCGTATATACATACGTGCTGTTAAAACACTCATACATACAAGAGAAAAAAAGAAATCTTTTAAAAATTATGTGGGGTGGTGGCGGTGCACGCCTTTAATCCCAGCACTTAGGAGGCAGAGGCAGGTGGATTTCTGAGTTCGAGGCCAGCCTGGTCTACAGAGTGAGTTCCAGGACAGCCAGGGCTACACAGAGAAACCCTGTCTCGAAAAACAAAAACAAAAACAAAAACAAAAACAAAAACAAAATTATTTATGCTAGGTGGTGACGGTGCATGCCTTTAATCTGAGCAGTCAGGCAGAAGCAGGCGATCTCTGTGAGTTTGAGATTGGTCTACAGAGCAAGTTCCAGAACAGCCGAGGGTATGCAGAGAAACCCTGTTCAAAAACAAAAAAAGAAAAAACAATAATTATTCTTCTTCTAGTGAGTGTGTGTGTGTTCAGAGGACAACTTTTTTGCCTTTGTTCTCTACTTCTGCCTTTGTGTGCGTTACACTTAGGTTTGCATGGTCAGGTGACAAGCGACTTTACTAAGACATCTTAGCACCCCACCCCCACCCCATCACATTCACTTTTGGTGGTGGTGGGATGGAGGCTGAAACCAGGACCTCATGTGTACTAGTCATTTTCTGGCCAGTCTTTTAAGACTTAGTTCAGTACTGCTCTCCTCAACCAATTTGTCTCAGATTCACCCATTCCCTTAGATAAACTACACTCTTTTTTTTGTTTTGCTTTGTTTTTGTTTTTGTTTTTTTGAGACAAGGTTTCTCTGTGTAGCCCTGGCTGTCCTGGAACTCACTCTGTAGACCAGGCTGGCCTACAGCTCAGAAATCTGCCTGCCTCTGCCTCCCAAGTGCTGGGACTAAAGGCGTGCGCCACCGTCGCCCGGCTGAACTACACTCTTTTGAATCACATTTTGAAGTTACAGGACATCATAGACAATTGAGTCTTGATTTTCTTCATCAGAACCAACAGAGGGCAAGCAGGGAGGCTTATTTCAGGAGAGAGGCGATAAACATTGCTTTGAATAGTTTACTCTGACATGGTGGAGGTTATTGAAGCACAACTAATTATTCCTTGGGCTGCTGGAAACACAAGCCTACAGGAGAGCAGAGGACTGGGCTGCGTTGATGACACAACTATTTAGTGGGATTCAGAATGGATGTAAAAAGAGGAAAGAGAGCAGAAGACACTTAGGGCAACACCAAACAATAGTCTAAGTTCAAGAACAGGAAAGGGAACAAAGGTGTAAAGGAGAGAAAGAAAGGCTGAAAGGGGGTGAGACTGTTCAGCAGGTAAGGGCACTTGCCACCAAGCCTGGTGGCTTGGATTTGATCCATTTGATCCCTGAGCCCCACACAGTGGAAGGAGAGAAATACACACAAACACACACACACACACACACACACACACACACACACACACACAGAGCGAGAGAGAGAGAGAGAGAGAGAGAGAGAGAGAGAGAGAGAGAGCGAGAGAGAGCGAGAGAGAGAGAGAGAGAAGGGGGGGAATCTGAGTAAGCTACTCCTCCAAGAAGTCTGGTCAGTTGTGAGAAGAACATAGAAATGAATTATGGAGCTGCCACTGTACCCAGGGAGCTAAAAGAGGAATTTCCTCTTGTAATCAATTTGACAGGGTCTGAAACCACCTAGGAGATAGGCCCCAGGGAACCTGTGGGAGATTTTTTTAGCCTCTGGGTATAACTGTGAGGACTTCTCTTAATCAGGTTCTGGTGGAGGATCCTGCCCACTGTAGGAATAAACAGGAAAAAGAAAAAGCAAACAAAACAAAAATAAACAAACAAACAAACAAAAACAAAAAACAAAACAACTGAGCACAAGGACCAGTTCATCACACTCTGCCTCCTGCCTCCTGCTGGTCCATAGGATTTGATCAACTGCTTCAACTCCCGGTGCCTTGGGAGTTGATGGACTGGATCCTTGAACCATGAAACTCCCTCTCTTAAGTTGCGTTTGTCAGGGTGTTTTATCATAGCAAAATAGGAAAAAAACGTAAGACAGAGACCAAACCAGGAGGCATGGAAACAATGTAGTTCTGGCATACAGCTTCCTTAATATGTGAGAGGCCTTGGGATTCATCTCCAGCATGAACGAGGAGAGAGGAAGGAAGGAGAAAACAGACCCGTCATCCATGTTAGAGGAGCTCCTCAGAGACAGCATTGCAGAGTGTACATACAGGGCTCCAACTGTAAGCTCCACTCTTATAGATGTCAAAAATTTAAAGGTAGAAAAGGGATGTGGCAGGGGGAGGCGAAGCCCCGAGTTTAAGGCCAGCTTGGCCTACAAAGCCAGTTTCAGGAAGGCAAGCACAACACAGAGAAACCCTGTCTCAAAAAAACAAAATAAAACAAACAACAACAAAAAAACAAAAGCAAAACAAAAAACTCATTGTGGGGTGGGGTTGTCAGGGGACAACTTGTAGCAGTTTGTTCTCTCCTACCAATACAGGTCCTGGGGATGGAGCTGAGGTCATCAGGTTGAAGGTGTTTACCTGGGCTGGAGAGATGGCTCAGGGGTTAAGAACACTGACTGCTCTTCTGAAGGTCCTGAGTTCAAATCCCAGCAACCACATCGTGGCTCATAACCATCCATAATGAGATCTGATGCCTTCTTCTGGTGTGTCTGAAGGCAGCTACAGTGTGCTTATTTATAATAGTAAATACATCTTTTGTTTGTTTGTTTGTTTTTCCAGACAGGGTTTCTCTGTGTAGCCCTGGCTGTCCTGGAACTCACTCTGTAGACCAGGCTGACTGAGAGCTCAGAAATCCACCTGCCTCTGCCTCCCAAGTGTTGAGATTAAAGGAGTGTGCCACCACTGCCCGGCTAAAAAATAAATCTTTAAAAAAAAAAAGTGTTTACTCATTGAGGTGTCAGGTAAGTTTTTTAGACCAGGTCTTACCACATAGCCCAAACTGGCCTTGAACTCTCAAATCTTCTTTCTTCAACTTCCTGAGGCCTGGCTGGGATTAGAGGTATACACCACCACACAAGAGTGAAATATAATTTATTCAATCATCCTTTGGGGGAGGCATTTAGTTCTGAATGTGCACTAAATAATTCTAATTCATGGGACAAATTACTAAGACATATGAATTTGAGCCATCATTTCAACCATGAGTGACAGTGTCCATATCTGCAAAGCAGCCTGTGTCCTCGGGAATCATTGTGACGATCACGGGAGATGGTGTGTACAGTGTCTACTCTGTAAGAGTAGATGCTCTCCACGTCCGCAGGGCGTCTTATGATAGTTGTGAGCTAGTGGGATACTGTTCCCACCCTAGAACTAGATATTCGTGGGGCTTCTCATCGGTCTGGAGTCCTACATGGGGATGAAAGTAAAGACTACCAACTCAGACCAGCAGAGTTGTGGGCACTCTTTCTGGCAGGGGTGCCCGGGCACCTCAACTTGTTTTGTATGACTTCTACTTACAGGTTCGTTTGGGAAGTATGGACGTTTCGATTCCAGAAGAGGTACATGGGACAGAGGATCATTTCCTCTCATCATCAATAAACTTCGGATGGAAGATGCTCAGACTTATGTCTGCGAGCTGGAGAACAGGAAAGAGGAGGTGGAGCTGTGGGTGTTCAAAGGTGAGTCGGGCAGCCCTGGGAGGCGGACGGCTCCCCTCTTCCCATCCATTCTCACACCACAAGGAGGACCTGAACTGATGACATTTCAGACTACAAGTGGGTCAGACTGTTCTTCTTGGTTAATGGGGGAGGGACAAAGACTGAGGGAAAGAAGGAAAGAAAGGGGGAAGAACTGAAGGAAGGAAGGAAGGAGACAAGGAGGGAGGGCAGGAGAAAGAGGGAAGGAAACCCTGCCTTGTGCTGGGACTGGGCAGCTGGGAGTTGGGAGGAGAGATACTGTTGTTCCTTCTTCCTTAGTCCTTGGAGATGGTTGTGTGTGATGCAGGCACTCTGCTTCCTCTACAGTGACCATCAGTCCGGGTACCAGCCTGTTGCAGGGGCAGAGCTTGACCCTGACCTTGGATTACAACCCCAAGGTCGATAACCCCTTGATGGAGTGCAAACACAAAAGGGGTAAAATTTTCAAGGGCTCCAAAGTTCTCTCCATGTCCAACCTAAGGATTTGGGACAGTGACTTCTGGAACTGCACCGTGACACTGAACCAGAAAAAGTCCACGTTCGGCATGCAGCTCTCCGTGCTGGGTAAGAGGCTACACAACCTACAGCTTGTCTTTCCTGCTCAGGAATTCCCGGGCCTCCCTCTGCTCTTCTGTTGGTTCCTGGATCTCCTGGAGGGTGTGATGGGATGGCTCCAGACGCTTCTCTAGCTGAGGTCTATCTTGAGGGCCCTTCCCCCTTAGGAAGTGCAGTACAGCAACCAAGGGAGTACACAAGAGGGAAGTATGGGAGAGCAGGAGGTGAGAGTAAGGGGCACCTATTGTCCTTGACTCCCGCCTTCACTCCTACTAGTGGACAAGTCCGTAGACTCAGGAAACCAGTCACGTAGGCACACTGCATTTCTATATCCTGAGCTAGGTCCCGTGGGAAGACTGAAGATCCTGAACACAGGTCCTGTGTGTGGTATTGATTTAAATCCCAACTCTGACAGAGCCACGCACTCCCGTGTTATTATTTTTAATTTTGGGGAGATCATAGCCTAATTACATTTCCTTTTCCCTTCTCCAAACCCTCCCATGTACCCCAGCCAACTCTCTTTCAAATTCATGGCGTCTTTTTGTTTGTTTAGAACACACACACACACACACACACACACACACACACACACACACACACGCGCGCGCCACATGCTGAGTTTGTATAATGTTGCTTGTATGTACATGTTTTTACAGAGCTGATCTTTTGTTATTGGATAACCAATTAGTGTGCTTTTCCTGGGGAAGATTTATTTTTGGAGGTAGGGGTGGGGTCTAAGGTTGAGGCCTCCTGAGTTCTGCCCCCTTCACCTTAGCGTGTCTGCTGGTATCTTCCTGGTTCAGGCCATGTTTAGGAAGCCATGTTGGTAATGAGAGTTTGCAGGTGTAGTTTCTGACATTCGTAGGAGGCTCAGTCTCACAGCAAATTCTCTGTTCCTCTGGCCCTTATGATCTTCCCGCTGGTCTTCTGAAATGATTTCCGAGCCTTGGGTGCAGAAGTTGTGTTCTAGGTGCATGGGGGGGTGGGGGGAACTGGGCTCCACACCTCTACACTTAAAAGTCTCCATCTGTTACAAAGCAAAGTCTCCTTGATGAGGCGCGAGGACTACGCTTACCTGTGGGTCTTAAGGACAACTGTTTAGAATGTTGTTAGAGACTGTGTTGGTTTAATAAAGAGATGGTTGTAGGTCGTGGTGGTTTGAATAAAAATGTTCCTCCTAAGCTCATATATTTGAATGCTTAGTCACCAGGGAAAGGCACAATTTGAGAAGGTTGGGAAGGATTAGGAGGTGTGGCCTTTGAAGTGGGTGTGTCAGTAGGAGTGAGCTTTGAGGTTTCAAAAGCCCACAGCAGGCCCAGGCTGTCTGCCTCTGTGCCTTTAGGCTGGATGGAGCTCTCAGCTGTAGCTCTAGCACTGTCTATGTGCCACCACGCTTCCCTCCACGATGAGAATGGACTATGCCTCTGAAACTGTAAGCCAGCCCCAATTAATTGCTTTCTTTTATAAGAGTTGCCTTGGTCGTGGTCTCCTCACAGCAACAGAACAGTGACTAAGAGACCGGTTCTCCTCCAACACCCATGAGTTCAGCAGCCCTGGGTGGTTGGTTAGCTTCCCACTACCAGGAATGATTTACCTTCCTGATGAGTGACAACTACATACTCTCACCCTGTGGCCTCTGCATTCGTAAGATGAAGATGATGCTAACTGTGGTGGCGGCAGCAACTCCTAGCAGCATAGAGAGAATTACAGTGTATAGCATCTAGACCAGTGCCCAGCGCACGGCAAGCTTTATTTTAGCGCTGGTTCTTATCTTGTGAAGGATGATAAGCAGACGTCAAATAGCTTCAGGCCTCCAGGGGTCCCAGGAGAGAGAAATGACCACCTTGGTGGAGAGCCGCTCCCTGGGCCCCTTTGCCACACACTCCCTCATCTTCCTCTCCTTCTGCACCCAGAGTTATTTCTGCTTACCTCACACCTCCAGGTTTTCAGAGCACTTCTATCACAGCCTATAAGAGTGAGGGGGAGTCGGCAGAGTTCTCCTTCCCACTCAACTTTGAAGAGGAAAAGCTGCAGGGAGAGCTGACATGGAAGGCAGAGAAGACGTCCTTCTACCAGCCCTGGGTCACCTTCTCCCTAAAGGACAAAAGGGTGTCCGTGGAAAAGTCTGCCAACAACCTCAAGCTCCAGCTGGCGGAAAAACTCCCACTCACCCTCAAGATACCCCAGGTCTCGCTTCAGTTTGCTGGTTCTGGCAACCTGACTCTGACTCTGAACAAAGGGATAGTGCATCAGGAAGTGAACCTGGTGGTGATGAAAGGTAAGGGGTGGGCTGAGAAGGACGTGAGGGGTGAAAGGTGAAAGGGCAAGTAAGCCAGGGTAAAAGGTGAAAGGGGAGTTTTAGGGCTCTCCATAGCTGCTTAGGTCCCAAACGGGGATGCCTTGAGCCTTGTTGTCTGGCTAAATAATGAAGGAGTCTCTGGATCTTGAGACAGTTTTGTTTTGTTTGTGCATGCTATGCATAAACTCTATTTTTGAGCAGTACCTAGTCCCGGAGCTGGCTTTGTTTGGTTTGTTTGTTTATTTGTTTGTTTGTTTGTTTGTTTTTTGGATTTTCGAGACAGGGTTTCTCTGTGTAGCCCTGGCTGTCCTGGAGCTCACTCTGTAGACCAGGCTGGCCTCGAACTCAGAAATCCGCCTGCCTCTGCCTCCCAAGTGCTGGGATTAAAGGTGTGCGCCACCACGGCCGGCCCGGGAGCTAGCTTTGAATTGAGGCTGAAATCCACACATTTTCTTCCCCCAACATCTATAATCTATAGTCTCAGCTACCCACTGAGATTAGCACACAGGATTAGCACACAGCCTGACCCTCTGTGACCCCGGCTAAGCCCCGTCCACATTGTGGACCTTCTTGCTCATTTTTTAAAATAACGTATTTATTTATTCACTTTACATCCCCCTATCAGCCCCTCTCTCCTTCCATTCCTTCTCCTCCCATCAGTCCCCCTCCCCTTCACCTCTCAGAAGGGGGAGCCACCCCACCCAGGGCCACCTCACCACACATACACACCCGTCACTGCAGGACTAAGTGTGTCCTCCCCGACTGAGGCCAGACAAGACCTTCCAGTTAGGGGAACAGGGTCCACAGGCAGGCAACAGACTCAGAGACAGCCCCTGCTCCAGATTTTAGGGGGCCCACACGAAGACCAAGCTGCCCATCTGCTATGTATATGCAAGGGTAGTGGGGCTAGGTCCAGTCCATGCTTGGTCTTTGGTTGGTGATTCAGTGTCTAGGAGCCACCAAGGGTCCAGGTTAGTTGACTCTGTTAGTCTTCCTGTGGAGTCCCTCTCTTTTTCAGGTCCCACAATCCTTCTCCCAACTCTTCCAGAAGGCTCCATCTAATGTTTGACTGTGGGTCTCTGCATCTGTCACTCACCGTACTCCCCCTGTCCCAGGTCTTTGGCATGTTCTAGATATACCCCTGCCCCCACCATCACTGATCTTTGTTTTTCTCCCCTGTCACTTTTTAAAAAATATTTCTTTATTTTACATAACTTATCTTTATTTTGTGTCTCTGTGTGGGTGTCAGAAGCCCTAGAACTGGAGTTACAGACAGGTGTGAGCTGCCATGAGGGTGCTGGGAATTGAACCTGGATCTGCCGGGAGAGCGGCCAATGCTCTTAAACACTGAGCCATCTCTCCAGCCCCTTAAGATTTTATTTGTGTGTGTGTGTGTGTGTGTGTGTGTGTGTGAATGTATGTCACACATGTGTATGACAGAGGAGGCCAGAGAGAGTATCCAACTCCTTGCAGTTGGAGTCACAGATGGAGTGCTGCTATGTGAGACTTCTGGAAGAGCAGCAAGCACTGGTAAGCTCTGAGACATCTCTCCAGCCCCGTCATCTTTTGAATAGGGAACAAAATCTTTGCAATATCAACTTTGACAATGTAATATCAACCTTGACAATGAATTATTTGTATCCTTAAGGCATTATCATTTCACCTCCACAAGTCACAGTGACTAAACCCTTCCTACTTAGTGCATGCCTGGCCCCATTCAAACACCTGAGGCGTTCATACAGTTCACTACCGTCAGTGGTGCGCTCCGTTAAGCAGCTTGTCCAGGGACACCCTGTGTCTGCGCAGGCACCATGGCTGCCCGAGTAGCGATCGAGCCGGGCGAGATGGAAATCCGGTTCAGCACTCAGAGCTTGAATGGGCTGGGAACTCTGAGCAAGAGAACCCAGCTCTCCGCCTCTCTTTCCTCTGCAGTAGCTCAACTCTACAACAACACTTTGACCTGTGAGGTGGTGGGACCTACCTCCTCCAAGATGAGACTGACCCTGAAGCAAGAAGATCAGGAGGCCAGGGTCTCCAGGGAGCAGAAAGTGGTTCAAGTGATGGCCCCTGAGCCAGGAACGTGGCAATGTCTACTGAGTGATGGTGAAGAGGTCAAGATGAGCTCCAGGATCCAGGGTAAGGATCCAGTTTCTAAGGCCTCACCCTAAGCTTTGGCCTCTTCAACTGTGGACGGTCCCAGGGATAAGCTATGCTCCCAGCTCCCTGGCTCCTGGTGGGGGAGGCCTGAAGATAGAAGTGAGGAGGGAAGGAGGCCCTGGGCTCTAGGTTCCCACTTGCATCCTCCAAATTCCCACTTCCACACAGCTTAGGAAGGAAGCCTTCCTGGCTAAGAGCTACCTATCTTTTTATCTTCCCCCGTAAACCTAAACAAATACATGAGGCCTGGCATCGGGCACCAGCTTCTAGTTCTCTGGAGAGCTGTCTGAGTGTCTCTTTCTTCATAGCGCCTGGGGTGGCACAGGGCTTCCTGCCACCAGACTTATATCCCCAGCCCTTCCTTCTTCTCCCAGTTTTATCCAGAGGGTTGAACCAGACAGTGTTCCTGGCTATCGTGCTGGGGGGTGCCTTCGGCTTTCTGGCTTTCCTTGGGCTCTGCATCTTCTGCTGTGTCAGGTGCCGGCACCAACAGGTGAGTGAGCATCCCACAATTGCCCGCTGGATCCTCATGCTCCATGACCTTGGCTGAGTACCCTGCAGGTGGCTTCTGGTTTAGCTTTCTCTGCCTAGCCCCTCAAGTCCCCTCCCTGCAGGCCAGACTCCACCTCCGATCCCATCTGAAGGGAGACACAAGAAGGAACAGATGTCACTGACAGGATGGGTGACTTAAGCCATAGGAAATGCTTCTTCTCTGCCAGCTTGCCCCCCTCCCCCCTCCACGGAGCAACTCCCTCCTGGGGGACTGGGACCCTCACAACCACTCTCCTTGCCCCTGGACAGCGCCAGGCAGCGCGGATGTCTCAGATCAAGAGGCTCCTCAGTGAGAAGAAGACCTGCCAGTGCCCCCAGTAAGGATCTGGGCTGCGGGGTAGGAGGCGGGAAAGAGAGGATGGGACAAAGGGAAGCAAAGGGTAAGGGAAACAAGGAAACAAGGAAACAAGGAAGTTGAGAAGGGTGAGAGGCACGAGTAGGGGTGGAGGAAGGAGAGGGGTAGAGGGGTGGACTGGAGAGAGTGAGGAACAGAACTTGGGAAAGGGTTGGCAGAGGGAGGTGAAGAGACAGTGGACCTGTGGGTCCGCCCAGACACTGTGGTGGTGCTCTGAGGTATCATCATGCTGCAGGAGAGAAGTGGGCAGTAGTACATGGAGGAACCAGGAGACAAGATATGCTCCCCTTGTTCTTCTTTCTTTCCAGCCGGATGCAGAAGACTCATAATCTCATCTGAGGCCTGAGCCCCACCTGCAGCCTACCACCTATGTCCTGTCTCATCGACTGAGGCCTGTGGGCCAGATGAATGTAGCAGACACAGTGCCTCTGGCCTCCTGCTCTCCTCTTCCACAACCAGCCACGGTTTCTCTCCCTCTGTTCCCAAGCCTGTCTGTCCGTCTGCAGAGTGCAGAGCTTGCTCTCTGCGTTTCAGACACTTAAAGCACACTCAAACAGCTTATTTATTCTTCGCCGCTGCCTTTATGCCAGAGCCTCAGCCCTCCTCTGACTAAAGTCCTGGAACCTCTTTCCAGCTGTCTGCTTGGATAGAAGGGCAGTGCATAGCACCTGGCATGGATGGTGGGACTGGTGTCTGGAAATACACAACACAGTTTACGTATGAGAGAGCTCTGGGGGGAAGGGGGCTGTGTGTGTGCGCATGTCACACATCCTTTCAGGGGCAGATGCAGACTGAAAGGCTGCTGAAGCCAGCCTCAGCTTCCCCTGCTGCCTGCCTGCCCGCCTCTCATTTGAAGTGGCAAGACCAGACTCACATTCTAACCAGTGCACCAACACAGATCCAGGCCACGCCCCTGTCCATATATCCAAACAGCATATCTTAATTCACAAGCCAGTTTAACATCCCAGGTACCCTTTACAAAAACCTTACACGTGGAGGAGCAAGATGGCTCACTGGTAAAAAGCTCTTGCTGCCAGCCCTGATGACCTGAGTTTAATTCTTGAGAGTGGAAGGAGAGAATTAACTCTTGAAAGTTGTCCCCTATGTGTGTACAATGACCCTCATGTGTACACACACACACACACACACACACACTCATGCACACATGCTGAAATCCTACTAGCTGGCAGTGATGACCACAAGATGGCAGAGGTAACCCCATCATCCCTAGTAAAATGGAACTTGGGTTGAATGATTACCCAAGGTTACACAGCTAACAAGTGCTGATGTCAGGACCAACCCAGGGCTCCTGATTCCTAGAGCCACTCCATGTAGCACAGGGATGGCTACCACACAGATCTCTGGAGCTAGTTCCAGGCACTCGGTGCAGGAGCATACAGCACAGCACCCAGCAGAGATCAGGAGAGGACGGACAGAGGAGCACTTCTTGTTTCAAATCCCTCCTTGACCACTGCTGTTCTCCTGCCCCCCTACTCCTGAGTCCTAGTTCTCTTAGAGTGAGGCTGGGAGAGATGCCCAGAGACCTGCCACCGTGTGTGCAGAGCCTGGGAAGTGGGCAATGCTGGGGTCCTCTAAGGGGAACGTTGTGGCAGATGGCTGTCACAGATGGAGGTCAGGGGTCTACGGACTCTTCCTCACAGTCTTGATCTGTTTCTCTCAGATTCTCAGCCTCCTCTGCCTCTTTCACTTGCCCACTTTGGCACCTCCTTTCCCTTGCCCCCCCTCCCTCTTTTCTTCCCAGCTAGCCTCTTCTAGAAACATCCCTTCCCAATTTCTCCTCATGGCTCACTTCTTATTTTTGCCCACTCCCCACTCCTGCTTCCTGAGCTGACCAAAAAATAAAAATAAAAATAAAGGCTATAAATAAAATGTACTGTGTGTGTTGAGAAAGAGAAAGACAAGAAAAGAGACATGGACAGAGAGAGGCAGAGGCAAAGAGAGACAGAGATGAAGAGAGACAGAGACAGAGACTGCACTTCTCTGGTGATCCAGGAGTCTTTGGGGCTTTAGTTGACAGACCTGGCCCAGGAAGATGAAGTCGCCCAGTTAAGGGAAAATTCCCCAGAGGCTGATTGCCCACCGGCACATCCCAAGAGCACTGTGTGCGACTCTGTAATTAACAGAGAGACTCGGTGATGTATGGGAAAGAGACTATGAGAAACCATGTGTGGCAACTGTGTGTGTCCCCATCAAAAGTGTATGCTTGTATTCCAGGAAGAGAAGGAGGTGTAAGTGCAGGTGCAACCAAGAGCCCACTTTTTTTTTTTTTTTTTTTTTTTTTTATCCAACCAAGCACTTCCAACTTCACAAGCCATCTCAGCTGGCATCGCAAGCCCCCTTAGCTTCTAGCAGGCCTTCAGGCGGGGCTCCTCTGAGCTCTACCCAAGAACAACCCTCACAAGGATGCACACAGTGACACACGGTGACACGCGCTTCCTCCTCCCTGAACAGCCAGCTCCTCAGTCCCTAACAACACCAGCTGCCTCTTCGGGCTCGTTCGTGTCGAAAAACCGGGATG
Organism: Montemys delectorum; assembly: GCA_019843815.1. Taxonomy (NCBI): domain Eukaryota; kingdom Metazoa; phylum Chordata; class Mammalia; order Rodentia; family Muridae; genus Montemys; species Montemys delectorum. Next base: position 6,897 of record JADRCD010212069.1, on the reverse strand, counting down.
GGGTGGGGGCAGGACACCAACCGCCTCACCAATGAAGCCCGCTCCCCGCCGTCCTCCTCGCCCCCTCCTTCCCCGCGCCTTCCTTGCCCCTCCTCCTCTAAGTCACCGCCGTCCAGTTTCCCCGCCCCACCCTTGCCACCCCCGACCCCAAGACTGGCCAGCGGCTCCCTAACCCCGAGCTCGCAGGCCGATGACCGTGGGAGACAGGGGCCTCGAGGGGCTGCAAACTAGCGCGCCGCGGGCTGAGCCCGAGAGGCCGGGCTGGGGGGAGGGAGGCCCGGAGGGAGGGAGCGAAGGAAGGAGGAGGGCTAGCGAGCTGGAGCCGGCAGGCGGCGGGAGCCCGGGCGAGCCTCGTCGGGAGTGCGTCTCCTCGGCAGAGCGGGACGCAGTCAGAGGTAAGAAGACCCCTGCCCGGTCCCCCGCGTGTCTCCACTCCCCCACCCCACCCCGCCCCGCGAGCTGCCTCCGCGCCCCTCCTCCTGGCCCTCCTCCCCAGCCACCTGCTGTTTCTGCCTTAGAGAACACCCTAGGTGACTGGAGGGAGGAGCCGCCTGACCTTATCCTTTCAAGGCGAAGGGCAGGGCGAGGGACCCCTGTCGACCAGAAAGCCCCCAATCTTCCTCCTCTCCTTTTCTTCGCTCTCTGTCCTTCACCCCCTTCTCTCTGTCCTTCACGTCTTTCTTCTTCCCTCTCTTTCTGATTCTCCCTCTCTTTCTTTCGGAACCACCAACCGGGTATGGGGGTGGGATGAGAGTGAGAGGGAAGGGGTCCAAAGGCTGTAAGGGAGGGCAGTGGGGGGCATCCGGACCAATTCTCTACACCTCCTCCTGGCTGTCCATTGCCATGGCAACTAGGATGTACTGGGCTGGGGGGGGGGGGAAGAGACAAAGGTGGGGGGGGACTGGGACCTCTGGGAGAGAGCTAGGGGCTAAGGTTCTTCGCAGGAAATAAACGGTGGCACAGCTGTGCCCCACTTTCCCCCATCTGCCCCGAGGCCATCATGCGGGTCCTTACAGCCTCTAGCCTGTTCAGTGCTTCACTTGGGTCCCTAGTGCCTTCCCCAGGTCTCCCTGAACCGTGTCACTAAGACCAGAACCCCCTTCCCTCTCCCATCAGAGGGAAACTGAGGCTCTGGGCCACAGGAGGAGACCCAAGGTCTCCTAGTGAGGTCAGCCAGCCTATTTAAGGTCTGGCTCCCCCCCCCCCCCCCCCCCCCCGTCACGTTCTCTGTTCCCCGGCTCCCTACCTCCCATCCTCCTTCTTCCCACCCACCCCCCTCCAATATCTGCGCCTCAGGGGCTTCTGGACCTTCCCTTCTATTTCCAGATACTACCACTTTCCCCCTCTTTCTCTCCTGCTCAAACTCTCCTCCTTCTCCCTAGTTCCCCCTCTTTCCATTTCTGGATGCTTCTGATGTCAGTGGCTTCCCCGCCTTCAGGTTCCCTAGTTACCCCCCCCCCCTCCAGTTCCAGTCTCCTTTCTCCCATTATCCTTAGGTAGATGAAGGGATGAAAACCCAGGCTTAGATAAGTGGACTGAACACAAAGACCACAAAGTCCAGGAGAATGGCATGCAGGAGAAGAGCTCCTGCTTTAATGCGAGTCCTGGAGAAGGAACACATCACACGTCTGTCTCCCATTAGCAACTGAAGAAAGACCTAGGGACTCAGAGGCAGGGGTGGAGAGTTTCGAGCATGGGCTATTCTAAGAACAAAACTTGGAATTCCAAAGCAGGGAGGAAAGGCTAAAAGGAATGGAGACCGGCAGCTTTTCCCATGTAGTCTGGAAGTAGATGAGGGCTTAGCCCCATGGGTAAGCGAGCATCTGATCTAAGTCAGGAGAATGCTCTGAGTGACCCCAGCGACCCTCAGCAACCAGTCATTTCTATAGTTTCAAGGGAAAAGGGGTACAAGTGAGCAAGAGTACAGCACAGGCCTAATGTTTGCTCCTCATCCCATCCTCCCTCACAGCTTGTCCAGGTGACTGTGCTCCACCCCTGCGCACCAAGACACCCCCCCTGCCCCCACTGGTCAAGCCTCACTGGAGAAAAGAGACCTGGGAGTCCCAGCATGAGAATCAGAGCTGTCCAGCCTGCTTCATAGATGGGGAATAAGCCTGCTTGCCTCCCCCATCAATTACAGGAATAATTGAGAAAAAGCCCCACCCAATATGGAGGCTGAGGACTACCAACTCTATTGATTCTCTGTCTTCTCCCCTGCCCTGCCCACCTGGCCTTAGCTGGGTCACTCATGCAATGCTGAGAAGTAAGGGAGACTTGGGGTCAGCTTGCCTGGCTACAGGGCAAGGACTGTGGGCATCATGGGGGTGTGTGTGAGCGGGGCTCCAGGGTGAGACCTAGCCCCCGCCCCCAGGAATTCAAGGGGGTGGGGGTGGGGCCAAGGATAGAATGGCTCGGGGTGGGCTGGGGGCAGAAGAGGCCTCCCTACGCTCAAACGCATTGTCCTGGCTGGCCTGCGGGCTCCTGGCCCTGCTGGCCAACGCCTGGATCATACTTAGCATCTCTGCCAAACAGCAGAAGCACAAGCCTCTAGAGTTACTGCTCTGCTTCCTGGCTGGTACCCATATACTCATGGCGGCTGTGCCCCTTACCACCTTTGCTGTGGTGCAGCTCCGGCGCCAGGCCTCCTCTGACTATGACTGGAACGAGAGCATCTGCAAGGTCTTTGTGTCGACCTACTACACGCTGGCCCTGGCCACCTGCTTCACTGTTGCCTCGCTCTCCTACCATCGCATGTGGATGGTGCGATGGCCCGTCAACTACCGCCTGAGCAACGCCAAGAAGCAGGCGCTGCATGCCGTCATGGGCATCTGGATGGTCAGCTTTATCCTTTCCACGCTGCCCTCCATTGGCTGGCATAACAACGGGGAGCGCTACTACGCCCGAGGCTGCCAGTTCATAGTCTCCAAGATCGGTCTCGGTTTTGGCGTCTGCTTCAGCCTCTTGCTTCTTGGGGGCATTGTCATGGGGTTGGTCTGCGTGGCCATCACATTCTACCAGACATTGTGGGCCCGGCCCCGGAGGGCTCGGCAGGCCCGGAGAGCGGGGGGCAGTGTGGGAGCCAAGGCAGGGGGGCTGGGGGGTTTGGGTACCCGACCTGCTTTTGAGGTGCCAGCCATTGTGGTGGAGGATACTCGAGGAAAGCGGCGGTCCTCGCTGGATGGCTCTGAATCTGCCAAGACATCCTTGCAGGTCACCAACTTGGTCAGCGCCATCGTCTTTCTCTATGACTCACTCACGGGGGTGCCCATCTTGGTGAGACTGAGGTCCTTCAACCTGTTTTTAATATACAGGGCCCTCCAATTCTACCAGCCACGCAGAAGCTCCATCTCCAGTCCCGGCATCTACTGTCATCTCCTCTGTCTATCTCCTGACATTTGGGGTTCCCTGTATCATCAGCCCTCCCCCCCCCCCCCCACACTACTCAACCCCCCAGCTCCATCGACCATTCCTCACTTCCCTTCTATTCTCCACTAGGCCTGTCACTCTTCAACCTATCACCTGGCTAGCTGCCCTGAGCCTTCATCTACTCTCTGATTCTCCCTGGAGATCATTCTCTGAGCACTCCTGAGTGGAAACCCCAGGCTCACCCGACCACACTATCCAGGCCCGATTCCTGGGTCTTTGACTTTCTTGGAGTCTCTCTCCCACCCTCAACCTCCCCCCTCCCCCCCGCTTCCTCCACCCTGCTCAAGCCCCCAATGTCACGGTTTTGTTTATAGCCCTTCTCCCCTTTCCACATTCAGCCCCTTCCCCATGCTCACCCACCCCGCTTCCTAACCCCTTGCTTTAAGGGTAGGTATCAGGCTTAGGTGGGCCTGGGCTCTCAGGCCTGAGCAGCCTTTCTTTCTTCCCCATCAGGTGGTGAGCTTCTTCTCCTTGAAGTCGGACTCAGCTCCACCCTGGATGGTGCTGGCAGTGCTCTGGTGCTCTATGGCCCAGACGCTGCTCCTGCCCTCCTTCATCTGGTCCTGTGAGCGCTACCGTGCAGATGTGCGCACAGTGTGGGAGCAGTGTGTGGCTATCATGTCCGAGGATGACGGTGATGACGGTCAGAGGAGGGATGGGGCCTTTTCTTTCCTGGACAGCTAGCTACCTCTGTTTTCTGTCCTTTCTACTGCCCTTCTTGAGGAGATGTGCTGCCCTGGGGTGCCCCCTGCTGGACTAAGCTGGAGCCGACTCCAGGCTCCCTGGAGCCTGGTCATGTGCTTGTCCATCCAAGCCTTGCTTCCTTTGAGGAGCCTTTCTCTAGGCCTCTGCTCCTCTCCGGAAGCCTACACTGGCCAGCTTGGTCCACGCCAAGCAGAGTCCCAGAGGAAGGGTCTTCAGTCCTAATGTAAAGAAGGTGTGGCACTAAAGGGAAGCTAAGCTTCCTGAAAGAGACCCCCTGCTCCTGGGAGAATTCTTGGAGAACAAGCAATAACGTCTGCCTATATAAAGGACCCTGGATTCAGTAAATGAAGGGAAAGCTAGCCATAGATCCTCCTGGGGCTTTCAGACTAATGGGAATCAAAGGGTCCTCCTGGACTTTATGAAGGGGTGGGGAGAGGGTAGGTGTTCTCTGCCTGTAACTACTTGGCTCTTTCTCTCTCCTAGACGGTGCCTGTGACGACTACACAGACGGCCGAGTGTGCAAAATTCGCTTTGATGCTAACGGGGCCACAGGGTCAGGGAGTCGGGACCCCACCCAGGTGAAGCTGCTGCCTGGGCGGCACATGCTCTTTCCACCTCTTGAGAGAGTACACTATTTACAGGTACGGGACAGAAGGGCTCACCTCCATTCTGGCCCCCTGCATCACTCTCCATGTTGTCGGACTGCAGGGTACCCTAGGGGTCAGGTAAAGGAAAGACAAGAGGAAGTCAGCTTCCCTCAGCTCCGTCAGAACCAGGTTTGCCCACTAGCGTAAAGGAAGGGCATGAAGCCATCTTGCAGAGTCCCCACTTTGGTTCCTGTCACCTCTACCTTTGTCTCTGCAGCATCTCCAGGTCTCACCTGCTCCTCTTCCCAGGTCCCTTTGTCCCGCCGATTATCCCATGATGAGACCAACATCTTTTCTACTCCTCGGGCACCAGGCTCCTTCCTGCACAAGTGGTCATCATCTGATGATATCCGGATCCTCCCAGCCCAGAGCCGAGCCCTTGGAGGCCCTCCAGAATACCTGGGACAGAGACACAGGCGGGAGGATGAGGAGGATGAGGAAGAGGCCGAAGGCGGGGGCTTAGCCAGCCTTCGCCAGTTTCTAGAAAGTGGGGTTCTGGGGTCAGGTGGGGGACCCCCACGAGGTCCTGGTTTCTTCCGAGAGGAGATCACCACCTTCATCGATGAGACACCTCTGCCTTCTCCAACTGCGTCACCAGGACCGTCTCCTCGTAGGCCTAGGCCGCTGGGTTTTTCACCTCGACGACTCTCCCTTGGGTCTCCTGATAGTCGAGCCGTTGGACTTCCTTTGGGGTTAAGTGCAGGAAGGCGCTGTTCCCTGACAGGAAGCGAGGGGAGTTCAAGGGCTTGGGGAAGACCCTGGGGGCCAGGCAATCCCATCTTCCCCCAGTTGACCCTGTGAGGCCACATGGGCCTGCTTAACTCAGAGGAGGGAGGCATGGGTGAGTGAGTATGCCTCTTTCTGGCCCTTAGTCTATGGCAGCTGCCTCCAGGGAGATGGGGGGGCTACATCCGGGCTCTAGAGCCCCAGCTCTCTTCCATTCCAAGTGACCAGATACCCAGCTCACCCGTCTTCACTCCTAGCAAAATGTATTAAAAGGCCGTGTTGCCATGGAAGCCTTGGTGTTCAGCGTTTGCGATGGCAAATGGTCGGTGGCTTGGGCGAGGGAGAGTGGCTCATAGAGGACAAGGGGAAGGGGAAGAAAGGGCAGGGAGAAAGAGGTACGGAAAGAAACGGCCCAACATGCAGACATAGGAGAGAGAAATGGGCAGGGGAACGCATGATCCTGGAGTGGACGCTGAATGGGGACACTGGAGTGTGTTAGTTTGAAGTGGAAGGATCTTTGTTTAAATTAGTCAAAGCGCTCAATCCTCATCCTCCCTAAATACGTCCGGGTGCTCACTTCCTGGGTAGAAAAGTTTTGGTGCCAGAATTAGTGTCCTAAGCCCGGAGTCACCCTCTTCCAGGCAGCGTTTTGAAGATCTATCTTCACATGGTGGGCTGGCAGAAGCATGGGTAGATGTGAGGGACGTCCAGAATCCTTTTCCAGGACCCCAAGATGGACGGAAACGAAGTTATCCCCACGCCACAGGTGGCCCAGGACCCCGATTTCACCCTTCTTTCTCCATTTCCCTTCCTTAACCACACTAGACCCATGTGTCCCTCGGAATTCTCGCTCCGTCTCACTTTGGTTTCCCCAGCGGCAGGCCTAAACCCAGCAGGTTTCTTCGGCATCACTCACTCCCTCTCTCTTCCTCTCCCTCCTCCTCTCCATCTCTCCTTCCTTCTCCTCCCCCTGCTCCCCCTTCCCCTCCCTCCCTCCTTCTCTCCCTCCCTCCCTCCCTCCGTCCCGTCTCCGCATTTCCCCTCGGCGGTGGGCCCGCGGCTCTGGCACCATGCTCCGGCTCCTGCGGTTGTTGCTTTTGCTGCTGCTGCCTCCCCCGGGGTCCCCAGAGCCTCCCGAGCCTCCCGAGCCCCCCGGCCTGACCCAGTTGTCACCCGGGGCGCCTCCCCAGGCCCCCGACTTGCTCTACGCGGACGGGCTGCGAGCCTACTCGGCCGGGGCTTGGGCGCCCGCTGTGGCACTGCTGCGAGAGGCGCTGCGGAGCCGGGCGGCGCTGGGCCGCGCGCGCCAGGACTGCGGGGCGAGCTGCGCGGCCGAGCCGGGCGCCGCGCTCCCCGCCCAGCTCCTCGGAGCCCCGCAGCCTGTCTCCGGGCC